>LDKF01000186.1:1104-16113 GCA_001026735.1 Rotylenchulus reniformis | reverse complement strand
GACCAAATCCTAGATACGCCCCTGATTATAGCCCATTTAATTCTCTATAAAGTCTAGTAAATGAATTTCGGAAAAACCAACATCAAAAACAGAAAACCAGAGCCTCCAAAAATATAACCATTTTTGGCTTCTCGAGAGAGAAAAAAAAATCGGACAATAAAAAAATCCTGAATTAATTAGAGAATGAATGTTTGAAAAAGGTCCTAGTATCATTTGATTTGATAGAGTAAATAGTTCTCTACAAATTCCACTTAAAAATTTCAATTTGGGTTGATTGGTAAAAAAGTTATAAAAAATATTCCCACCCTATAGCTGCGGCGCAAAAGGAAAATTTTTTATCGGCCGTCTAACTTTCTTTTATGAAATTATTTTTGGAAGAAATTTTCACGGATTTCATAGCTGATTTATTGTTCTATCTAAGATAAAAAAGATCATGTCTCTAGCATACGTAAGAGCTAAATTATAAGCTTTACAAGTGAATGACCACCTGATTTTTGACCCTCAAAATTGACATATTCCAAAAATATCCCTCTATTAAAGTCCATATTTTTCCTGATGATTCTATTGAAAAAATTATTTTGTATGGATAATTTTGAAGGTTAGGGCATGGGCTACTCTTCAAAAAAAATTTGGAATCGCTCAGCTAGCTTTTCATAGAAATTGGGTCAAAATATTTGAAAAAAAGGTGCGGCGCATTTACAAAAATTTTACCATTTAATTTCGTCTCTATTTTTGTTCCAGGGAGGGATTTTTTAAAACCTAATAAATGTTTTTATACATACTCTATTATGTTGCGCATCTTTTGACATTATTTGCTTGTAATTTCACCCATTAGTAAAAAAGTTATTTACAATTTACCATGTAACAGGACTTTTGTGTCACCCTGTATAGGCCATGGACTGCAAAAAATTGCCAAAAATATAAATGACCAAAAATATGCAAGTTTGCGCCAAAACCAAACTCATAAAAAATTAATCTCCGATGAGTGGTGAGAATCGAGTGTATTAACCCATTTTCGCTTATTTGTGCATAAAAAATTAATGTACTAATTTTTATTCATTTTTAATAAATTGGTCAAAATCCTAAAAATCTTGCTCCAGTTTTCCATAACAATAATTTGTTTTATTTTTTATTTGCGAATCAGTTTATGGCGAAATTTTCAAGCAAATTTTTTTTGCTATTTTTCGCCTTTGAGGCCGGATCAAAATTCATTTTTAATAAATTGGTCAAAATCAGGCTCGTAGCCAGGGGGGGCATGCCCCCCCCCCGAAATGCCAAGACCAAAAAAATGAAAAGGGTCCCCCTGTTAAAATTTTCTTGAGAATTTTTTTTGAAAATTTTGAAGAAAAAGTGACTAATTTCTTTAAAAAATCGCCAAAATTTTTCAAATTTTCTCCAAGACCCCCTCCGACCCCCCACTCCCTTGGTGCCCCCCCCCCNAGTTTCATAGGCCATGATCAGCACTCGGGTGTCAAACTTCGTCTCCCAGCCATCCGAGTGCAACAATTCGCCGAATTTGTTTCGGATTATGGACAGTGACTAACAAAAAAAGGAGAAAATCGCCTGCAATCTTAGAAAAATTTTATTGTACAAAAATTCAAATGTTGAGAAAATTTTACCAAAAACTTGAATCGGGGGAAAAACCACCCTAAAAACCGTAGGTAAAAGAGGGGGGTCAGCCGATGGGTGGGTGGTGAGGCGGTCGGACCCATAAATGGCGAAGATGTCTAAAAAGCGCCAAAAAAATGGAAATTTTTCTTCGGTCCCATAAATTGAGAAGGTCCCCCTTTTACCGGTCCCTCTTGCGAGTGATGGTAGGGGGGGGGGGGTTGAACGCCTTTTATTTTTTCTATGCTAAAACTTGAATCTGGAAAAACCACCATAAATATAAATCTGAAAAAAAAAATTTCACCTCAAAAAAGCCCTCCAGATAGATGCTGAAGTTGTCCTTCAAGTTGGCTGATGTCTGCGGACTGGTCAGCAGCATTCGGATCAGTTCCAGCGATTGGCGCCACGTGACCACTTCGTCCGCCACCCGTGCTCGCTTCGCTCGTGGGGAATCGCGACTGTATTATGAATTTATTTTAAAAAATTAAAAACGATTAGAGTAATTTTGGAAAAATTCTTTTTTGAGAATAAAATATTTTCAAAAAAATTGAAGATTGAAATTTGGAAAAAAAATCTATAAGTCTATGTTAAGATCAAGATCTACCAGGCCCGTAACGATTATTTTTTGAAAATCAAAAGATTAAAAAAAGTAAATTTTTTGAAAGATGAAAATTTCAGGACAAGGAAGAAAAATATGAAAAAAATCTATTATTTCGTTATAAAATTAAAAAATTTTGCCAAGATTTATCATAAAAGTTGCAGGATTAATTATATCCGGTTGAAAATATCGTTTTTTCAAAATTTTCACGGGGCCACGATCCTTCCCATCTCTCCACCTGGTAGCGTATGTGGAGGCGCTCAGGCTGGAACAGTCGCTGCTCGCCGACGGTCGTTGCTTGTCGTTCAGTCGCCGGCGTCGCTGGGGCGTCGTGGAGTTGTGGGCGGGGTCGCACAGTGCCACCACCTAAAAGGACCCAAGTTTCGCAAGAAAATTCGTAAATTTTTAAAAAAAATTCCCGGCAGCCCCTACCTTGTTGCGCAACATCTTCAGGCCCCGCTCGATGATCTCGATCAACTTGTTCATGTCCCAGGAGGCCAACGCCTCCACATAGTGCGGGAAGTACGTGTTGCTGGCGGCCTCCTCCGTCTCCAACTTCCCCTTGATTCGGCCAAACAGTTTGCCAATCTTGTCCTTGGGCAAGAAGCTGGCGATCACCAGGGCCGAGTCCATCAACGGGGTTGTCTGAAAATCGACGGGAATGTTTTTGGGAAAATAAAATTAAAAAAAAATAGAAAGTTACTATCGATATGGCAGGAACATCGAAATTCGAAAAATTAACGCAGGAGATAACCTCTTGAAAAAAAATTCCTGAAATTTTCCCAATAATTATCAAAGGTATAAGACTGCCAAAGACGAGGGTTCTGTCCCTATAAAATAATTAAAATAAGAGAAATTTTTGGGAGAAAATTATAAAAAAGGGTTGGAAATTTATTTTTAATAAAGAATGGAAAATACCCATAAAATGAAAAACCAGAATTTAACCGTAAAATTGTCGAGTGTTTGTAGAATGTTGGCCATGATCTTGATGGTGTCCTGGTTCTCCTTGGCATGTTGGGCTTTGAACAGGTCGAAACGAATGGACATCCAAAGGACAATGGCCGAGTCGAGCACATCCTTGGCGATTTTCAATTTTTCGTCTGAAAAATTTAAAAATTTATCAATTTCAAGATTCTATGGTACCTGGTTCTCCCGACAATTGTTTTGACAGGAGGTTCGATGCCCCGGTGATGTTCAGGCCCATCGTGGTGTCCGCCGTGTCATCAAAATTCTCGGTTCCGCTGATCTTTCGCAGCAACATTTTGACGCCCAACACCAGTGAGCGGATGTGCTGGACTGAAAAGTATAAAAAAATATATGAAAATAGCTCTCGAAATTTTCCCCAGCTATGCCCTTGATAACAACCAAAAATTTTATGATTTCAATAATAAAGGTGGGAAATTAGGAAAAATGGAACAATTTTCTTAAGAAAGGTCCCAATTCTCTGCTCTTTTATCAGGTAAAGTAAAATTGATAATTGATTTTCTTCAAAGATTTTTATTTACCCAGGTAGGGGTGAAATGGGCCCAGCCCGGGACTGATTTTTTTTTAATATTTATTTTCACCCTAGGGCCTGAAATGATCAAGTTGTCACTTGGGCGAGGCCGGTGATGATCAAGAATCAGGCCGGGTATGGACCTGATCTTCCCCGGGCCGGTGGCGAGCAAAAAGCGTGCCGGGCCTGCATTTTTAAGGCCCGTGTCCAGCCCTGTATCTAGGCAAAATGTCCAAATTTCTTAAGAAAATGGTAAAAATTCGGAATTTTTTCTCCGAGATCTTCAGTCCCCATGGCAAAGACCTGATGAGTAATAAATCCCGTAGCGGACCTGAAACTGGGATGGACATGAGCTCAAGTGAGTAGACGAGTCGATGGAAGTGAAGAGCCGCTTGGCGCGAGTGTTTGCACATGAAGAAAATGCGCCGGAATCGCTCCAAACAGTCAATGCCGTCCACTTTTCGAGGACAAAATGGACGGAACAGCAACCGCACAATTTGGGTTTGGATCTGGGATGAGTGCTCAAAGTCGAGTCGGTGCAGACATTCGGGCAGCGTGATCACGTCGTTAAGCTAAAAAAATGAAATAAAAATGCCATTTGGATTTTGGTAGCATTCCCATCGCCAGGGGGTGCCAGGAGGTGGCATGTGCCCTCCCCACAAACTCGGAAAATTTTAAAATTTTCAGGGAATTTTGGAAGAAATAGGAAAACAATTGCTCCAGAGGCCCCTAACGGGACCTGGAATCCCTCTATAGAGCGAATTTGTTTTATAATATTGTTTTCAACAAAAAATCGCCAATTTCCAAATAGAAAAGGACATAAAATCTTAAAATTTCATCCCCTATTTTTTCTGGTGAGGCCCTGGCTTGTCGCATGTTGCACCAGAAAATTTATGAAATAGAATCTCCTAATCCACTCAAGAAAATTGATAATTTTTTTGTTATTTACACTCTCCAGGCCCATCTGACAATAAAGTTGACCCTTTGTTTTGAAAATGCCCACCTTTATGTAACGATGCCCGTGCAATTTGTTGAGCATTTTGAAGGCGGCAAGTCGGACTCGTTCCGATTTGTCATTGCAGCCCCGTTTGGCCAGGATTTCTAGAGAGCGTTGGGTGGCGTTCAGAGCAGCCGGACAGGGCAACAAGTGCTCGAAGCCCTCGTAGACAGCTGCTCGGACTTCGGGCACCGAGTCCAGGGAGAGCTCGTCCACCAACTGGAAACAGAAAATTAAGGATTTTTACTAAAACAAGGAGTTCAGGATTTTTTGGTGCCGATTTTTTCCAATTTTCGGACCGTTTTCAGCAGCGATTTGATCAATTCCCGTGGGAACAAATCCCAATTGGCACTCAAATGCTCGGGCACTTTCTTGGCGGCCATCACGCGAATGGGCACACAACTGTCCATCAGCATCGCGGTCATTGCTTCTTGTTGGCGAGCAATGTATTCCTCGCGGATCTGAAAAATCGAATAACTATTAAAAATCTTTTTTAAAAATCGGTAAAATCAGGCCCGTAGCTAGGGGCATCCCCCTCCCGAAATGCCAAGACCAAAAAATGAAAAGAGTCCACCTGTTAAAATTTTCTGAGTTCTGAAAAATTTGAAGAAAAAGTGTCTGAGTTCCTTTAAAAATCATCAAAATTTTATTTTCTTGGTGCCCCTCCCCGAAAATTTTTCCTGGCTACGGGCCTGGGTAAAATGGTGTTTTACGAAATTAAAAAAATTAAATTAAAAAAAAATCGCACAAATTCATTGTCGGAAATCAATGGGAAGAATTTGAGGATGAGTGAAGTGACCGCCATGCGCACATCTTCGTTTGGCGCCTGAAAAATAATTTTATAAAAACCGAAATTTCAATTTTGGATGATGGATCTTGGATCACCTCCAAATTTCGCCAAATAACCGGCATTGTGCATCGAAAGAACATTGCACTCATCTTTTTTGTTTGTTTCTCAACCGCAAGAAAGGCATCCGTGATCTGAAAAATAAATAAAAATATTTTTTTTCAAATTTTTTTTAGCGATTTTTACCCAAGTGAATCTTTGAGCAAATGGGTGTTTCGTGTGCACCGAACAGAAGAACAGATCGGTCACAATTTCGGTTTCGATGGCCTCGCGCCTTTCCGCTCCCCGGTTTTCCTGCTCCACCTTGGCCACATTCTTCCAGGCCTTCAGAATGGTTCCGCCCCATTGCATACAGGTTTGTCTACAAAATAAAAGAAAAAAAATTAGATAATGAAATTTCGTCGGAAGTCAAGGTAGTACTTATAGGGGCATCCTTTCCACTCCTCAAAAATTAAAAAATTTCAAGGGAAGTTCAGTGGGAGAAAAAAAAACAGTTCCAAAAAAGCTAGAAAAACTGGCGCTATATGCAAAGTGGTCAATCTTGGGACTCTAATATTTTTTGAGTCTCGGGACTCTAATGTTCATTTTTCATCAATTTTTATTCATCATTGTAGTTTTCATGTAACAAATTTACAAATGCTTCGAATAAATTTTCATCCCTAGCCCTTGCATTCTGCCTGAATACCGGGACCCTAATACTGCAGAAGTAATTTGATTACGCGGATAATGTACCATCTGAAAATTTGATAAGAAAATATTTAAAAATTTAACTATGATGGGAAAATGAACATTACATTTAAAATAAAAATCTAGCACACGTACACAAAAAATTGAGTCCCGGGACTCAAAAAATATTAGAGTCCCAAGATTGACCACTTTGCATATAGCGCCGAAAAACTTATTAGACCATTAACGGAAATTCCTAGGTCTGAGATCTGAGTTCTAGTAGCCGTTTCAAAAAATCTAGGTCTGGGTTTTTTCTGGGTAAAAAACCTTAGAAAATCTAGGCATGTGCCTACTAGCTTTAAAAAAGTCCCTTAAAAAGGTCCCGAGAAAATCCAATGAAAGACCTGTCCGGAGATCGGGTCACCACCGCCTTTTTGATGCTTCTCCAGAAATCCGAACAGCCAACAGTGCCGGACAAAAATCCCCGCTCATCCACATCGTCTGCTCCTCCTCCGCCTTTATTGTTGGGCCCCTTTCTTTTTGTTTGATCCTTTTTGTAAGCCTTTCGTGGCATAATATAATTGCTTAACCAAAGGGAACTATAGATTTAGGATTTTGTATGCCCATAAAAAAACGACGCGGAGAATACAAAAAATTCGAAGCGAAATGCATATACTACTCGGGTGATTAAACGACCTAGAATCCGCTTGAAAAATTCACGGTGAAAATTATTGAAACGAAAATTTGATTTCAAAATTACAAAACACCCAACAATGAAAAACCGGACAATGTGGGATTGGGTCTTTCGTTTAGCCTGCCGTTCTATAGCAACGTGTCAGAGACGCATAATAATCGATTTCTCTGCTCCTTTTTTGCACTGTCTTATTAGAACTTGGATTTTTTCCCACTATAGGGTTGATCGGTCACCCCAGTAGTAATTATAATTATGATTAATGAAATTCAAATTCTGTTTTTGGCGCCAAAACTTAATTTACATGGACTCAGAGAAAGAGAACAGGGTGAGAAAAAAGGCAAAAAAAGCAATTAATGAATTCGCTCCATAAAATTGTGATGGCTCAGTTCTCCAGCAGGCACCAAAATTATGATTTTTAGGGACCGGATTTATATGTTGTAACATGTTTTTTTTGCGCATATGTTTTGAAGAAAGGATCAAAAAAACAAACGTTTTGACGTTAAATTTTTTTGATTTGAAGCAACTTTTTAGTCCATATAAATCCATATTTTGTGGGTTTAGCCCATATTTCCATATTTGGCGTTTTTAGCCCATATTTTGGCACTTTTCGAAAAATTCTTAAGCAAAAATGCAATAAAATCCGGAAATTTTCGATCTGTTGGAAAATTTTTTTAAAAATTTTCTGAGTTATTTTTCGAGACAAAATT
Organism: Rotylenchulus reniformis; assembly: GCA_001026735.1. Taxonomy (NCBI): domain Eukaryota; kingdom Metazoa; phylum Nematoda; class Chromadorea; order Rhabditida; family Hoplolaimidae; genus Rotylenchulus; species Rotylenchulus reniformis. The sequence goes on along the minus strand of LDKF01000186.1, from coordinate 8,501 downwards.
TGAAAATAATTTTTTACTTTTATTATTTTTTCTTTATTAATTTTTTTCGAGCAATTCCTTTTCATAAATTTGGTTTCAAAAATTGAAATAAAATATTGAAGAAAAATTTTTTTTTTGCATTTTTACCAAATTTTGTCAATTTATAGTGCATATTTTTCAATTTTTTAGTCCATATTTTGGCACTTTTGACCATTTTTAGCCCATATTTTGGCATTTTTTAGTCCTTATTATATGGCCATATTTTGCGCTTTTTAGTCCATATAAATCCGGTCCCTAATGATTTTATGTTTCCAATTATCGCGTTTGAATTTCGAAATAGAATTTGGCGCCAAAATGAAATTCAAATTTATTTTTGCACAATTTTTTTTTGCAAATGGAAATGGAGGGTGTGGCTGATTTTGATTGATATGGAATTTTGGATGGGGGAGGAAAAAAATATGAACGAATGATTTGATTAAAACAAATAAGGAAGGGTCAATCAATGCCTATCTAGCATGTTGATTCCGACAAAATTCTTTAATAATCATTTTTTTAAAGAGAAAATCTTTTTTCATAAAGATTGAATTTTCAATTGCAATTTCATTTTTTTAAAATTTATTCTGACTAAAAAATCACCACCAGCAGTTCTATTTTCTCATATTCCATGCTTAATTTGTAATTTTTTGCTTTAATTTTTTTTAAGCTTGAAAGCTAGAGATCGGACCCGGGCCCGCCCTGGACTTTTCCCGGATCCGAGGTCCGGGTCCGACGTTTTTAGGGGGACCCCGGGTTCCGGTCCGACCGAAATTGCTTCCAAAATCCAGGTCCGGGTTTTATTAAAAATTCCGGTCTCTATTGAAAACTTATCTATCTTTAATACATTTTTAAATTTTAGAAAAAGAAATCAAATTTCTACTAAATTATCATTGGCAAAAGCAAAATGGCGGACAGCGATTCGTCTTTAATGGACGAGGAGGACAGTATGGTTCGATCTCAAGTGTTCGCCGACATCACCGTCACATTTACGGGACTGAAAAAGAACCTAAAAGTATTTTTTTAATTTTTTTAATTAAATTGAAAAAATCCTTAATAAGGATGAACTGACTGAAATGGTAAACAAACTCGGGGGACGCGTCTCCGCATCCCTGGATTCCAAAGTCACACATGTCATCGCGGAGAACTGTGACCCGAAATCAGACAAATACAAGGTTTGCCCTTAAAAAATCTTTCAAAAAAATTTAAATGATAACAAGAGTCAATAGAGATATGACTCCATAAACCATAAAATCCTAAACTTTAGGGTTTTTTTCTTTACAAGAAAGATTTTTTATGATTAATTTTGAAACGATGCGAAAACAAAATTTTTTTATTGGTACTGATACCAAGGGCGTCACCAGGGGGGGCCAGGGGGCCCTGCCCCCCCCCGAAATGCCAAGTCGAAAATTTTTTCATAAGGATCCCCCCTGTTGATTTCACCAAATTTTCAAAATTTTCTCCGTCGGCCCCTATCGGGGTCGCCGACACCCCTCAATACAATGAAATTTCCTATATTAAGCCAGAAGTTTACCAATTTCTTAAAAAAGGTCTAAAATTCTCAAAATTTTCTCCGGCGGCCCCTATCGGGGTCGCCGACACCCCTCAACACTATGAAACTTCCTATATTAAGCCAGAAGTTGACCAATTCTTAAAAAAGGTCTAAAATTCTCAAAATTTCTCCGGCGGCCCCTGTCGGGACCGCCGCACTCCCCAATTTAATGAATTTCTTCTTTTCATATTTTTCACAAGAAAATGGACAAAAAACGCGAAATTTTTCTACGGCGGCCCTCCGGGCCGCCGAACTTTGTTTTGTTTTTTTTTTTTGCGGGGTGGGGTTGGGGGTCGGNCCCCCCCCCGAAAATTTTTCCTGGCGACGCCCTTGACTGATACCTCTTAAAATTATTTAAAAATTCAACATACATATTTTAAAAATTTTAACATAGAGAATTCATAATAAAATTTATTTGAAACCCACTTAATAAATAGGAAGCTACCAGAAGGAAGTTGCCGGTCGTACTCCCGGAATGGATTTATACCGCTGCTGGAGCAGACGACACGGACACTCTGAGTGTGATCACATCGGCCGAGATTGTCAACACATTCAAAACCAAACTTTTCACGGGATGCGTAAGTTTTTCAATCGATACTTATTCAGCAGCTCACGTGTCAAATTTTCCAAAATTCTTGAGAACTTTTCTCATCCAAAGAAATTCTTAAGGGAATAAAAAATAATTTTCCTCAAGGGGATTCGAACCTCTGCCTTAACTCATGGTCGGAATAGGGATCAACCCTAGAAAACTCTATTTTCTTTGATTTCAGCTTTGGTTTCAAGTTTTTGGTAGCATTCTTTTTTTTTTTAATTTCTTGTTACTACTATTTTCCTACCAAAATGAAATTTATTTAGAAAAAGTTCTTGAAATATTTTCAGAAAAAATTTGACACATAAATTAACAATACTTTTTAAATTTTAATCATTAGTACCATTGAAATATTTTCAGTTTCCAAACAAACAGAAACGAGAATTTTTCTGGCTAAATTTTTTTTCAATTCCAGGAAGTCACAGTGTCAGGCTTCTCTGGTGCCGAGCGGGTGGACATCGGCCACTTGGTGGAGCTGCACGGCGGCGTGTTCTCGGGCCAAATGAGTCGCACATCGTGCACCCATCTGATCGCGGCGAACAATTCGGGCGAGAAATACCGGCGAGCGCGCGAGTGGGGCACGGTGAAGGTGGTGTCTAGCCGATGGCTGCGCAAATGCATAGAAATGGTCTGAATGATTTTTGATTCGTTTTAATAAATCAAACAAAACAGTTTGATTTGAATATTTTCAGAAAAAAGTTATTTTACAGTTCGATGAATTAATCCATCGAAAATTCTCTGTTTTTTTTTGATTGACAAGTTGAAATTGATGCAAATTTTAAGGATTTTTCATACATAGTTATTGATACCTTTCGCGATTTTTTAATCTGACTTGTGAGTTTTTGAAAACCTGAATCATCCATGTCCGAGGACCGGATGTTAGTCCTGGCTCAGGCCCGTATCTGGTGGGAAAATCGGAGAATTCCCCTCCCCGTCCTCTGTCATGGAAATTTTTGTCTGGGGAGCGGGCAAGAAGGGATAAAAAGGGGTTGGGGATAAAAGGGATTCCTCTTGTGGTAAAATCCCAGATACAGCCCTGTCCCGGCTTCCGATTTTCGGTTTCAAATTTTATATATAAAAAAACATTCATTCTCATCCCTTCAATCTTACAGGGTTACCATTTGCCGGAGGAGCGCTTCGCACTTGACAAAAGTGAGGACGAGGAACAACAGTCGGCCAACAACTCGTACAGCAGCTCAACAATGCCTCTTGGATCCGATCGGAAGGAGAACAAAACGCCGATACCCATAACAACACCGATACCGGCCACTCAACTGACTTATATCATATCGAAAGCGGATGAAGAGGAGAATGTGGACGACAACCTCCAGCATGGCCTGAATTCCGAAGCGGAAGAGCAAAAATTGGTGAAGAAAGAGCTTAAAAAGGAGGGGGAAGAGAAGCGAAAACGTCAGAAGGAAGAAGAGGAGGAGGGGAGAAAGGAAAAACGGAGGAAGAAGGAGGAACAGGAACAAATGAAGAAGAGGAAGGAAGAAGAACAACGGAAGATAGAAGAGGAAGAACGAAAGAAAAAGGAGGAAGAGCAGAGAAAGAAGGAAGAAGAGGAGCAAAAAAGAAAGGAAGAGGAGGAACGAAAGAGAAAGGAAGAGGAGGAACAAAGGAAGATGGAAGAGCAGAGACAAAAAGAGGAAGAGGAACAACGGAAGAAGATGGAAGAACAAGAACAGCGGAAAAGAGAGGAAGAAGAGCAGAAAATGAAGGAAGAGGAGGAACAAAGGAAGAAGTTGGAAGAAGAACAGCGAAAGAGAGAAGAAGAAGAGCAGAAAAGGAAGCAAGAAGAGGAGGAACAAAAGAGAAAGGAAGAGGAAGAACAAAGGAAAAAGGAGGAAGAGGAGCAACAGAGGAAGGAAGAGCGCAGAAAGAAGGAAGAGGAGGAACAGAAGATGAAGGAAGAGTTGCAAAAGAAGGAAGAAGAGGAGCATAAAAAGATGAAGGAAGAAGAGGAACAAAGGCAGAAGGAAGAGGAGGAACGAAAGAGCAAAAAGGAAGAAGACCAAGGAAAGGATGAGGAGAAAGAACAGCAGGGTGGACAAAGGAAGAAGAAAGGGCAGAAAAAGAAGGAGAGTGAAGAACAGAGAAAGAAGGAAGAAGAGGAGCAAAGGAAGAAGGATGAAGAGGAGCAAAAGATAATGGAGGAAGAGGAAACAATGAAGCTGGAGACGGAAGAACAGAGGAAAAATGTATGTTTTCAATTAATTTTGAGCATATTTTTCGAACCAAATTTTCCAAAAAAAATTTTTTTAATCCACTATATAAATCAAAATTATGATTTTCCCTTCGAATTTCGAAAAGCGTTCAAAAAAGGGCAATAATCAAAAAAGTTTTTTCAGCAGAAAACCATGCTGGGTACTTTGCCAGCCCGGGAACACGTGTTGGTCATGTCAGAGGGGGACCCGATGGAGGGCGAAGGCACTCGGATCAGTATCGATTTGATGCGCGACGAGCTTCGGGACCTGGTTGATGAGCTTGAGGTGAGTGCAACGGGTACTTTTTTGGGAGTTTCGATCATGGGATCTGGATATGGATCTTGAAGAATTTTTAGGTTCAAAAAAATGGATTAATCTCAAAAAAAAATTCTCAAAAATTGGGTTTAATTTTTAGTTTCAAATTTCATGATCTCCAATTCGCAAAAAATTTTTGGGATTAGGCCAAAAATTTTCAGAGACGTGATCCCAGTTGAAAATTCGATTATTTTCTTTAAAAAAACTTGTCAAGATCACCTGCATCAATGCACGCGATGCGAGGGAATACATGGAGCAGAACAACCCGGGCGCAGAACCTTCCGCTGGTGGTGGCAGTACCCGATCGAAGAAGAGTGGCCGAACTGCGTATGTGTTGCGCACTCCATTGCCCGCACATCGGGTGCTGAATGTGCTTGCCGAGTCTGCTTACACTATTCAAAGTAAGGGCAGATTTGGACCATTTTGAATTTTTGGTCAAGTGGTCAGCCTGGGCCAAACGCGAACCCTACTAAAAAACGCCAGAGGAAAAAAAATTCAAAAGATTATGTAAAAATATCGTCCTGAATAGCAATTGTTCGCCTTTTTTGCCCGTTAAGGGGCGCCAGAGAAAATTTTGAGAATTTGGACCCATTTTCTTTAAAAAATTGCTTTTTTGACCCCTCTTTGCATTAGAGACCGGACAAGATCAAAATTTTGCCAAAATTTTACCAAAATTTATCAATATCAATATCAAAATTTTGGTACCAAAATTTTGGTTGGTCCATTTCTGGGTTTTATCAAAATTAACCAATATCAAAATTTATCAAAATTTTGGTACCAAAATTTTGGTTGGTCAATTGTCAATTTTGATAATTTTGGTTGGTAAAATTTTTTAGAATTTTGATCAATTTTGGTTTAGAAATTTGAATTTTTCTAAGGATTTTTTGATCAAATAAGTAAAATTTCAAGATTTTTCTTTAAAAAATACGAAAAAAAACATTTTCCAATTTTCTCAGGAATAAGACCAGAATCACACTCCGCGGTGGAAGCAAATAGCCGGGATGCATGGAAGGGTACGGCTCCCCCTCACTCAAAAATTTTTTGTTTGAAATGGGAAAAAAATTTTCTTTCCAAAATTTTTTTGTCAGAAACAACCCTAATGAATGTATCTTTTATTATTTTTATTCAAATTTCTGAATTGCTTGCAAACTTTTTGATTGGTCACGCTTTAAAGACAAGTCAATTTTGCTCGCTGTTTTGGTGAAAGCGTCGGTGACGGGAGTTTTATGAGACCAAAAATTTCCTTAGGAAAGTTTTTTTTAGAAACAACGCTCTTCCATTATGATAGACCTATATCTTGGCTATAATTCAGCACGGGAATTTTATTCATGCCACTTTTCTTAGCCGATCCAGAGCTTCTCTCAATAAAACTATCCCCAATCGGAAAAAAAAATTCGGGTATTAAAAATGAAAAATTTGTCAAAAACATGAAAAGGTATAATTTTGACAAAATTTTGGTAAAATTTGACCAAAATTGATCAATATCAAAATTTATCAAAATTTTGGTACCAAAATTTTGGTTGGTCAAAATTTAGAGTTTATCAAAATTGACCAATATCAAAATTTATCAAAATTTTGGTACCAAAATTTTGGTTGGTCGCCGTTGCCGGTCTCTACTTTGCATCCCTCCCCCTCCTAATTTTTTGATTAGATCCCTGGTTATAATTTCACGAACCCTCCTAAAAAAACGCCAGAGGAAAAAAATAATTTGACCAATCCCTTTTTTGGGGGATAATTAATTCTTTCGGAGTACTATTAATATATTAATTCCATGTTTTAAGAATTCAAAGTGGCGCCTGGAGGTGAACACGGAGCATCCCATCGCTATTGCTGGGTGTTGATCAGATCCATTGAGCAATGATTAAACAGAGGAATATCGATCGATCTAATATCTGTCCATCCATCTATTGACTCTCGTGTTTTGACATCGCTTTATTTATTAAATATTAATTTGTATTTCAATCCTGAATCATATGGGTTTTGTGACTTCTATCTCTCATTGTTCTTGTTTGTTGTCGTTCGATGTTCTTTCTATGCTACAGTATTTATTGATTATTCCATATACACGTATGATTATCAAATTTTTTCCTGTTTCATCCTCTTCAATATCCCGGGGGCGTCCTGGGTGGTGGGCAGTGGAAACAGTCCCCGGAGGGTCCCTTCTCGCCGGAAACGCCATTGCCTCCTTGTAGGCCTTTGTGTCCGTCCTTGCCGGGCCTGTAATATGGGGAAAATTTAGGATTTTCGGAAATTCAAATTTTGTTTTTTCTTAATTGAAATTTTCCACCTTCCAGGGTCTCCGCGCGGTCCTTTAGGGCCCTGCACCGTGCCGCCAGGTGGGCCTTGGCATCCAGGCAGCCCTCTTGGACCCTTGGGTCCAGGTTTTCCAGTCGGACCGCGGGGTCCTTCCGTGATGAACTGTCGACCGGGGATACCGGAGGGGCCTGAAAATTTTAGAATTTCGAAAAAAATTAAAAAATTCAATACCTTGTGATCCTTGCGGCCCAATATTGCCCACTGGTCCCGGGGGTCCCTCCATGCCGGGTTCGCCTCGTTTTCCTGCAAAAGTTTAGGTTTTCCATGTGCAAAACTCAAAGTTTCCGCGACCATCGATTCCGCTGACACCGTTGCTGCCCCTTGGCCCAGGGGGTCCCCGAGGTCCCTGGGGCCCGATGGGTCCGGCTGGGCCCTGGGGACAGATGATGCACGGCTCCTTCAATGG
>LDKF01000185.1:66530-93512 GCA_001026735.1 Rotylenchulus reniformis | reverse complement strand
ATGATTATATCGATCTTAAGATTAAATTTTAGGACATAAGATTTTTCGTATTATAGCATATAAATTTATTTCTGATGAGGGTTATTATTATTATTATAAATGGAACTTAATCCCTAAAATGAGTGGACGAAAAAGAGTTGAAACTCTTTATTCTGCTTTCTTACCCCAAAAAAGATCCATAATAAAGACCATTCATTTTTTTATTTAAAAATAATTTATTTATCACCCTTTTTATTTATTTTATTTTTGCATGAATTGGATGTATTTTTTCACGAAATTCAGGACCTTCTGGACTGCAGGGTTTCAAAGGCGATCTGGGCCTACCAGGGTTCCCGGGAGTGAAGGGCGATTCGGGAGTGCCCGGAAGAGACGGAATGCCAGGACTGCCGGGAGAGAAGGGCCAAGCCGGATTCCCGGGACAGCCTGGCCAAGATGGATATCCTGGAATTCCCGGGGCAAAGGGCCAAGCTGGTCTGCCCGGTATCCCGGGATCACCAGGTAAAATTTAAATGAAAACTAAGAGGCATTGATTTTTGATCAACAAAAAATTGAAATTTTCCCCGAATTTTTCCTCTCTCTAGGCCAATCACTGGTTGGACCTAAGGGCGATGCGGGACTGCCAGGAATTCCGGGACGAGACGGCGCACCGGGTATTCCCGGACCCAAAGGCGATGCTGGGTTTGCCGGACTTCCCGGACTGCCGGGCGAAAAAGGGTCCCTTGGAGCGCCAGGATTTCCTGGACAAAAGGTAAGTTTTTGAATTTTTTCTTCAATTTCAGGATTTTCAGGGCGAACCGGGACTTCCGGGACAAGCCGGACAACGGGGACAGGACGGATTCCCTGGATCCGCGGGACTCGCGGGACCTGACGGATTGCCGGGAGAGCGAGGCGACTATTGTTTGCCCGGGGCACCCGGAATGCCGGGACCTGCTGGTTACCCTGGAGCCAAAGGTCAGAAATTTCAATAAATTTTACGGATTTCATAAACTTCCAGGAGATGTTGGTTATCCCGGATTTCCGGGCCCAAAGGGCGAACCTGGGTATTCGGGCCAACCCGGTGTGCCAGGATTATCCGGCCCCAAAGGCGACTCAGGACTACCCGGTCAGCCCGGTCCGGAGGGATTGCCCGGTTGGGACGGACCTCAGGGACCACCGGTAGCATTTTTCGTAAAATTTCCAAAATTTTCAAAAAATTGAAAGGGTATACCTGGCGCAGAGCCATTGACCCAAGTGGGACAGAAAGGAACAGCAGGGCCACCCGGACTGCCCGGACTACCTGGAGAGAAGGGTCAACCCGGTCTAGATGGACCGCCAGGACCGTCAGGTTTAATTGTTTTAATTTTCTATAAATTTCTGGATTTTCAGGAATTCCCGGACTTCCGGGGGAGAGGGGCGATTCAGGCCTACCCGGTCAACCCGGATTTGCCGGCGAAAAGGGCAACGCGGGGCTTCCGGGATTTCCTGGTGTGGAAGGTCAGCCCGGATCCCCCGGTCCGCCTGGAATTCCCGGTGGACCCGGACCTTCGGGAGCTGGCTACAGAGACGGTAATCTTATTAGATTTTTTGGAAATTTTTCGAACAATTTTCAGGATTTGTCGTGGTCACCCACTCACAGACCGCTCAAGTTCCAGCTTGCCCTCAGGGCACTCAAAAGCTCTGGGACGGATTCTCCTTGTTGTACATTGAGGGCAATGAGAAGGCACACAATCAGGACCTAGGTCTTTTATTTAGGAATTTTCAAATTTTAAGCCTTTTCCATCCTAGATGATAAGAATTCAACATAACTATAGTTTAGGTATTATACCTGCATCGGTTTTTGGACTTGATATTTTTTCGAATTATGGAACTTTTATAAATTTAGCTTCTCGTTACCATATTTATAGGAATACAGTATATCTCGATTGAAATTTCGCATAACATATCAAACCCATAATCGGGTTTTTAATGATATTATTGAAAAATATTGTACTTACACTTACAGCTTCGAATCCTATCTTATACCTAATACCTATCAAACAGGTGATGCCGGTTCTTGTTTGCCCAGGTTCTCCACAATGCCATTCCTGTTCTGTGATTTCAACGATGTTTGCAAGTAAAAATAAAATTCCATTTTAATTATTCATCAATTATATATTTTTTAGTTATGCTTCCCGAAATGACAAATCCTATTGGCTATCCACGGGCGAAGCGGTAAAAACAAAATAAATATTAATTAATTAATTTTCGGATCTTTTTCAGCTTCCAATGATGCCGGTCAATGAACGTGAAATCCAACCATTCATCTCGCGCTGTTCCGTCTGTGAAGCACCGGCAAATGTAATATGCTTAAAAATAATAAAAAATTTATTAAGGACCTAATAAAGGGGGCGAATTTCCAACAATAATTTTTAAAGAATTATTTATTTTAGATTTGCTTTTTCCGATGCATTTTCTATGATTTTCCCCGATTTTTTAGGCCCTGGCCGTCCACTCGCAGTCCATCCAGATCCCGAACTGCCCCGACGGCTGGAGTTCCTTGTGGATCGGCTATTCCTTCGCCATGCACACCGGAGCTGGGGCCGAGGGCGGAGGACAATCGTTGAGGTAAAAAAAGAATTTACATCGTAATTAAAAATGGATAATAAAAATAATCCCTAAAAATTTCTTTAGGGTTTTAGGCAAAAATGGTAGAGATTGGGCCATTCAGATGCTTTATCCAAATATCAAAACTATTTACCTAAATGGAAAATTCCAGCTCACCCGGGTCATGTTTGGAGGACTTCCGAACAACACCATTCATCGAGTGCAACGGGCCCAGGGGATCTTGGTAAGGAACTCATAAAAAATTCTTACAAGAAAAAAATGGTCAAATTTTCAGCCATTTCTTCGCCAACAAGTTCAGCTTCTGGCTGACCACAGTAGATGACAACCAACAATTTACCGTAAGAAGGATGGGGGGGAAGAGGAAATAATTTGAACATTTATGTTTTTTATCATAATTTTTCCTTCTATCTAAAGTTTCGTTAACTTTGAACAAACATCTTACAATTCAAAAGAAATGAAAAACACCGAATTATTTTTAAATTTCATGTCTAAAACTGTTTACTAGAAGGGACATTTAGGAAAATCCATTGGGATCAATTTTTGACAATATTTTAAGGATGGAAAAATAGATTTTTGTTTTATTTTTAAAGAAGAATAAATTATTTTTATTGAATTGGTGCATCTTTTTATTTTTTTCCTCAGATTCCGCAAAGTCAGACGGTGAAGGCGGGAGCACAGAGGTCGCGCATTTCCCGATGCCAAGTGTGCATAAAGAACTTGCGATAGCCAAAAATTTGTTGAGACCGATGATTTTAGCCTTTCACTGCCACCCTCCCTTTCAATTTTCCTTAGAAAAATAAATAAATTCCATTTTTGTTGTTTAAAATAGTGTTTTTTTAGAAATTTTTTTTATTTTTTTTCGATCCGTTTTTTCCTACTATGTTGGCTAAAAAAATAAATCTCGATTTTTTATTTAATAAGCCAAAAAGGTAGATTGTTTGTGAATTTTGAAAAGGATAAATTCCTGACGACATTTACACACTATATGTACTTTATTATTTTCCGGGTTAAGACTTTTTAAAAATAACCGCCATTTGGGGCGTTAAAAAACCGCCACATGGGCCAATCTAGCCGAAAACTTTTTTTTGTCTAAAAAGCCATTGTGCAGATTTGTGCTCTATCTTTTGATATTTTTAATTTTTCGATATCCAGCCAAAAATCGAGAATTTCGAAAATTTCGAAAATAGGGTTTTTGACAAAATTTCGAGCCTTTTGGCCGAATTTTGAAATTTTTAAAAAAGAGGACAGAGAAAGGATATAGCACAAAATTCTGCACAATCGCTTTTTATAGTTTCGACCAAGCCAGTTTAGAAAAAAAATTTCGGCCAGATTAGCCCATGCTGCGGTTTTTAACGCCCCATTTGGCGGTTTTTTTTTCAAAATATTTTATTTGTGAATGACAATCTATAAAGCTCTAAACAATCAATTTATCTAAACAAAGGCAATACATTTCTTAAAAATAGAAGAATCTTATGATTCCGCAAATAATAAAGAAGGAAGATGGTTGAAAAAGAGAGAGAGAGAGAGAGAGAGAGGTGAAAGATTGATGATGAATGCTTTTATTTATTTTTTTATTAATTATAATTTTAATGTTTTTTGTGATTGTTACGAGAGCTTAGTTTTAACGGCAACTCCGATGGAATGGGATTGCATTGTATGGCCTACGAGAAGGGGTGAAGAGCAAGGATTGGTTTGTAAAACCATGGACAACTTGACCGTTGGCCGCAACCACTATTTAAGCATTTTGCGTAAAGCACAGCCAAACAACCATTTTTGCTTAGCCTGTGTTTAAAGGCCAAAATAAAAAAATGATTGGTAAAGGATTCCATGTAAAAAGGGATTGCTCCATCCTACTAACGGTGCTGAGCCGTTAAAAAAACGCCACATGTTGTAGTCTGGCCGAAGACTTTTTGTTAGATTTGTTAGACAAAAAGTATAAAAGGCACAGTTGTGCAGAATTTTATGCTGATTCGAATGGTATAAAAAATTTTCTAATAAAAAGTTCGAAATTTTCCTGAAATACCGAAAAATACAGTTTTTAGGGGATATTTCGAACTTTTGATTAGAATTTCGGAAAATTTTTTATACCATTCGAATCAGCATAAATTCTGAACAATTTTGCCTTTTATACTTTTTGTCTAACAAGTCTAACAAAAAAGTTTTCGACCAAACTACAGCATGTGGCGGTTTTTAGCGGTAACGACCTAGCACCATACGGTGCTGGGTCGTTTCCTCAAAACCATCATAATGGGCGTTTCCTCAAAATCCATCAAAACCCGAAAACACACAAATTGGGTCGTTTCCTCAAAAACCATCATAACTCTAAAAAAGCAACACCTATATACAAAATATCTCCAATGACAGAAATCACCAAAAATTTTAACCAAAAATTAAAATACCAATAAGTAAATTTAATATTAAGAAGTATAGTTTAAAAAAATCACAACACACCAAAGGCAATTCTTTTTAGAATATAATAAAAATGATTAAAAAATTTATTGGTATGTTTTTTGAAATCATAAAAACTACGGTATAAATCGACGTTCTTTTTTGTTTTACTTATTTTATGAAAAAAGTATTCTTTTTGTATTTTTTCTGTGGTTTGTATGATTTCATAATAAAGAAATATTTTTTTCATATTTTATATTTCATAGATGACTAAAAATAAAAAAAGATAAGAAAGTAGAAAGGTCCTATAGGCCATAATAAAGAAGTATTATTTTTGTTCTTGTAGATATTTTGTATATAGGTGTTTCTCTTTTTAGAGTTATGATGGATTTTGAGGAAACGACATAGCACCCACCATACTAACCATCTTCCCTCTTAAGACATAAATTTTCGCACATTTTGTGTTTTCAAATTTCAAAACATTTCAAGTAAATAGTGCCTCAGATCTTCAGTTTACGTTTTGATAAATTTCAAAAATTTTTACAATAACTTCACTGTCCCTAATTCTTCCTATTTGTAGGGAAATCATTGTGAAAATCATACAATAGATAACATGAGAATTGCCGATCTCATCAGGTAAAATACCATTCAAAATTCTTCCTAACTCCATGATCAAAATCTTAAATTCTTACTGAAAACTAACTAAGTTAGCTGGCTAATAAATATTTTTTCAATCAGCCAAATCCCTCGCCAACTTTTTTCACTACAAAATGGTCAAGTTGCTGGTTGTCTTCCTTCTGATTACTTTGGCCATGATGCTGTCATTGAACAATTTTGGCGATGCCATTAAAGCACCGATCCCTGGGAAACCACCGGTATTTATTTCGAAATTTGTGCACAAATATTGAAAAAAAAACAAAAATTGCAATTTTCCATTTCTAAGAAATGTCATCTGAACCCGGGGAATGGGTATTACCATGATTCGACGAGCAATCCACCCAGATGCAGGGCAAGTCCATTGGATTTTATTAATGCATTTTCCCGCGAATTTAAAGCCCTTTCCCGGAAACCAAAATTACTTCGGATCACTTGTCGAGTGCAAACAAGCTTGCGAGATACCGCAGGTAAGTTGTTATTTTATTTATTTATTTATTTATTTATTTATTTATTTTTCATTTTTTTAACTTTTAAAGCGATGCCTTTTGCCTAAAAACACGGGCAATAAGCCGGTGACAAAGTTCGGGTTCGATGGTAACAAATGCGAGGCAAGTATGAGTGTTTAGGTATAATAAATGATATAATAAAATATGTAATGCATTACAAAAATAATTTTTTTAATTAAAAATCTTTTATTGTCCAATAGACTTAACTCCTTGATCCGGATCAGCGTAATCCGGATTAGGCGAGCCCTTAACCCGGGTTAAGAACTAATCTCTATTATCATCTTTGTGTCTTGATCCGGATTAGTCCGCTGATCCGGGTTAGGCTAACCCGAAGTCATAGTAGGATTAAGTGTAAAAATTGTCAATTATTTAGGGGAAAATTAAATAAAAATACTGTTTAGTTATTTTATGGTCCATATTTGTCTCACAAAATGTAATATGGGCCCGTCTTTTCGTTTTTAACATGAAATTTTTCCTTAAATTATCGAAGCGATTGTTTTAAATTTTTTATGTTCAGTGTAGTATTTCCCTATTCTCTTTCTCTGTTCTCATAAGACACAGACAGAGAAATAATTATGGCGTAAATAAAGCGTTTGAATTTCCTGCAGAGAATGTGAAAAACGCTATTCTCTTTCTCTGATCCAACCCTAATTGTGGATAAAAAGAAATCAGACATAATTAATTTAAAAGATATTTTGAAGAAACAGTTTACCTTTTTTCTCTATTTTTTTATTCATTTTTGTTTGGAATTTTCGAAATTCATTCTTCAAAAAACAAGGGATAGGGTATAAAAAATATTTTTGTTTATTACTTTAAATTTTCTAAAATGCATTTTTTAATTCAATATTTCATTTAAATTTATTCTTCTCTTATTAGTTGGTTCGTTTCTCTTTCTCTTCTAATCCGGATCAGCTTGATCCGGGTTAGAGATGATAATAAGGATTAAGGGAGCTGCCTAATCCCGATTACGCTGATCCGGATTAGGCGAGTTAATCCGGATCAACCTAACCCAGAGATGATAATAAGGCCCCTGAATTTTATTTATTTTTTTGCTTCGATGGCCATTAGCGAGGCCGTTGCCGTCACTTTACTGAAAATTTTTGAATTTTTTAGTTAAGCTCTATAAAAAATTTTTTAAGCATTCAATCATAATATATTAAAATAATGATAATATTTTAATTAAAGAAATATTTACCTTTTCAACTCCAATTTTTTTTAATCTTCATAATATTTTCGGTGCTAACTGTAATAAATAAAAATGAATTTTAACACTATATCTGTTTAATTAATTAAACATTTTTTATTGAAAAAATTTTTCTCAAAGATTTTTAATACCATAGTTATAGAGAAAAAATCATGAAATTCAAGAAGAAAAAATTCTTTTTACCATGCGAAAATCTATCCCGTCCCCGCAAGAGTCGCCAGTCCCCGTCCGCGGGGAATTCTGCAACCCTAATTTTTAATGATAAAATACTTGCTATTTTTGATCAAATAGTAGCTATTCAAATATTTTCAAAGTTCACATAAGTTTCACAATCTGAAGGCAATAAATAATTTTGTATAAAATATTCCAATTGTTCAATTTGTGTCCATTTCTACAATATCCCAGATATTTACTGCAGGATATCGCTTATTTTTTACCCTCCCGCCTCCCAGGAGGATATACCTAAACTAAAATAAGTAGGTAACCTGTCTGATAATGATAATGTATGCATTTTGAAGCCGTACCCTTTCTATGGGACTAGTGTCACCCCCAACACCAACTGTTTCAATGACATCAAATCGTGCCAAAACACTTGCAAGGTTTCAAGAATGATAATTTCTTAAAACAATGAATTTAATTCCCGTTTTGCAGCAATATTGACGAAAGGAATGTGGTGGCCCAATTTCTGCCCAAATCTTGGCTGAATGATTCGCGGATTTTGTTGATAAATAATATAAACTTATGAGTACCAAATTTGTTCTAAAATGTGGATTCTTTATTTTTTGATTGATTCCATTTGAATAAATTGGTAGAAACAAATTTAGCATGCTTTAATCGAAATTTTTTTTGATAGGATGGGATTTTTCTGATTTAATATCAACGTAGGAAGTATGAAATTAGATTTTTAATAAATTTTTATAATAATCATGATACATAAGATCATCATGTTGCTGGGAAAATAAGGCATAAAAAATTATTTTAAAAAATTATATATAAAATAATAATAATAAAATGGGGAAGAGATTCGTTCAAAATCCACATTTGGAAAATATTCAAATTAGAGATGGGACAAATTTCGATGGAGATGAGTTGGATGGAAGAAGGAGGTAAAACATTGGTAAAGAAGTGCCTCATTTTTCTAATTTTTGGTTTTTGTCAGAAGGTATTGTGTAAAGCAATGTGTCAAGAAAAATTAAATTTTTAATTTGTAAAATGGATCCCGAGGTAACGGGCCCCATTGTTCCTGTTTACACGAAGGACCAAGAGAAAAGGATGGAATGGTTGAATTGTCTAATCATGGACAGGTTGGCCGTTGGTTCCTCCACTACTTAAGCATTCTTGAAATCGCTTGTAACATGGTCCAAAAAAATCACTTTGTTGTTGTTGTTGTAGCCACATCCTTCATGTCTGGTTGGGGTCGGGCTCCAGGTTGAGGAATTTCGCCACTGCTTTGGGATTTGTCCATAAGTCATTTGTTGTCAAGGTTGTTGGATTGGATCGGCATTTGAAGAGGTGCTCAACGTTGTGTGGAGACCGGTTGCAGAGAGGGCAAACATCACGAACTGACTTGTCAAGCCGCTTCATGTAGCTATTGAGTAGCGGTGAGTAGCCGGATCGGAGTTGTGCCAGCTTGGTGCGGACGCCTCTGGGTAGCTCCTTCTCGCTTGGACTGATGGGCGGAGGTGGTCGGCCCAGTACGGTGCTCCGTTGCCGTTGTTTGGCTGATTGGACTGCTGCTGTGTGGATGGAGGTGCTGCATTTGTTGTGGTCGTTGTCCGCGGCCTGCAGAGCCTGATTGACGTCTTTCCAAAACCTGGTAGACAGCGTCTGCTTCATGAGCCTGGCTGGAACGTTGTTCGTAGCGATGTAGTTTGGATGAGATGGCTGGCGACATTTGACCAGGAACTGCTTGCAGAGCATGTAGTTGTGCTCCTTGACGGGCAGCAAGAGGCTTTCGTTATGCAGGTGCTCGATCGGCGACATTAGAGTGCAACCGGTTGCCGATCTGATGGCGGAGTTTTGGCAGCGCTGAAGATTGGTCCAATGCGTATCCGCCAGTTGTGGGGACCACACCGGAGCCGCGTAGTTCATGATACTTCTGCTGATGGCCTTGAATGTTGTCAAGAGGACCTCCTTCTCTTTGCCCCACGATGAGCCTGCGAGTGCTTTTAGGACGTTGTTCCTTTTGCAAATCTTCTGTTGGATCGAGGACGCGTGTTCCTTGAACGTCACGGACGGGTCCCAGGTGACGCCGAGAATCTTCGGGTGTTTGGTGGTTGTGATGGCGTTGTTGCCAATAACGACTTTGGGGTCGGCGCGGTGTTCATTTGTGGCAGTCGTGAAGACTGTGGCCGTTGTTTTTGGTGCTGACAGACGGAGCTTTCGAGCCTCCAACCAAGGCACAACGCTGTTGTTGATGTAGTCGTTGATGGCAGCGCCTGCGGCTTCGAAGTTAGAAGATCGGGCCAGGACAGTGATGTCGTCGGCGTATGTTGTTATGTGGATGCCCGCAGGGGGTTCCGGGAGCGTAGCCGTGTAGAAGTTGAACAAGGCTGGACTGATGACCGAGCCTTGAGGTACGCCTTGCCTGAGGACGCGTGACTTGGAGGTGACGCCTCGGAACTCAACTCTGGCCTGTCGACCGCGGAGGTAGTTCACGACCCACCGTTTGACGAGTGGGGGAAGGTCTGTTGGTGCGATGTCAGTCACAAGTTGACGAGTGTCGACGGTGTCAAACGCTTTGGACAGGTCCAGCCGACCGCGACGGTGCGTTCAACTGGTTGTCGACGATTCAGGCCGTCTGTGATGAACCGGTGGATGTCCATCAGCGCTGTTGTCGTGCTGTGCATCTTGCGGAAGCCGTGTTGATGATCGGGTACTGGAAGGTGTTGTTGAAGCGCCGGAAGCAGGAGTCGCTCCAGTAGTTTGGCGACTGGGGAGAGAAGGCTGATTGGCCGATATGAGTCCGGTTGACTGTTGTCTTTCCCGGGTTTTGGAAGCGGGATGACACGCGCCTTCATCCACACGTGAGGGACGACGCCGGTTTCCATGGACTTGTTGAACAAGGCCGCAATGTACCGATGGGCGATTGGGCCGAGGTGTTTCAGATGGAGCGCCGAAATGTTGTCGGGACCCAGGGCTTTGGAGGGCTGGGAAGCGTCGATCGCTCCCGCCACGTCCTCGGCTGTCCATGGAGTGTGTGTTGCTGTTTTGACCTGAGAGATGATCAGTCGTTTGGCAGCTCGACCAGAAGTGAGGGGCTTGCCGGTTGGTCGTTGGTGGAACAAGGCATTCAGCTTGTTGGCACATTTGTTGTTGTCAAGGCAGGGGACGCCGTTGAAGATCAGTGGACTGTTGTTCTTTGGGGGCTCGGCCCCGTTGATGCTTTTGATTGTGTTCCACAGCTTCTTGGTGCCGGCCTTGCACTGCTTCAAGTAGTCGAGCCAAATTGCACGTCAAAAAAAAAATCACTTTCCTCTCCGCCTCCTCCTTAAATTTTGACACTATAATAATTCAGCTCTCAAACTCATAATCTCCTTTCGTAGGGGTGGTTTTAATACCTTTTATTCCACTAGTTTTCTCGGAGTTCCTTGTTTCAAAAAAAAATTCATAGACATTGCTTCTCAGATATTTTAACTATTTACAGCCCTCGGATTTTCATTTTTAAATATTTCACACATCTTGCTGTCAACAGGCCAAAATTTTTGGGAAGGGAAGTATTTCGTCAAGCCCAAGTAAAAAACCCTTTCCAGTCCCTAGAAAATTTTTCGAATTTTAAATCCGGGGATATTTTATCCATGAAAATATTCATTCCCTGTTCTCTCTGTGTATAAAACAATTTCAAAACTATTAATTCTTTCTTCCCTTCCTCTGAATACACCTTTTACCCAAAATGGTCAAGTCGCTGATTGTCTTCATTTTGGTTGCATTGGCGGTGGTGCTGTCATTTGCCAACTCTGGCGAAGCCAAAAAACCATCGGTCATTATTTGAATTTATCAAAAATTAAAAATTATAAATTTTCCATTTGAAGAAATGCTATCTGAAGAAAGATGCGGGCGAAGGGCCTGATAAGAAGTGGGTGATCAGGTATTATCATAACGCGAAGGCTCGTCCGCCCAAATGCGAGGTAAACTCAATGGATTGGCGTCAATATCGGTACTGGGTTATTTTTTAAAAAGTGGCTAATGTGGCTAGTAGTTAACACACAGGCAGAATTCCCCGTTAATTGCCCTAATTATCTTTGAGGATGCCGCTCGCGCATCAGCCCATGCCTATTGGGCCATTCTCGAGCGGAGGGGTAATAAAACCCGTGCCTATTGGACCATTCTCGAGAGGGAGGGGTAATAAAACCCGCCTATTAGGCCATTCTCGAGGGGAGGGGAAATTAAACCCGTGCCTATTGGACCATTCTCGAGAGGGAGGGGTAATAAAACCCGCCTATTAGGCCATTCTCGAGGGGAGGGGGAATTAAACCCGAGCCTATTGGGCCGTTCCCTAGGGGGAAGTGTAATTAAAGTTACACTATACCTATTGAACCACTCTCTAGGGAAGGGGATAATTATGAGCAGAAACATTGGATCAATTAATATTAGCTATCCCTTAAGTTTTCGTAAACCAATTTAATGACACCATTTAGCCTTTGAGGATACCGCCCTACCCTTGAGGATATCGCCCCCTTAGAAAGAGCGAAATTCACTTTCATGCATTGCCCAGTGATTCCCATCATTGCCTGGGGCGGATTTCCCATTCCTTCATTATTTAAATGCTTTTGTGCAATACCTTTGGGAACGCCAAGGGACGGATGAGCGAGCAGATGACTCCATCATTTATGATGCCAAAGAAAATTTCCCCTTCATTCTTAATTGCTTTTGTGCAATTACCTTGGGACCGAGAAGGGATGGATGGAAGAGGAGGATAGAGGGACGGATAGGTGGGCGGGGCAGATGGTTCATTCATAGATGGCGAGCAGTGGTCAAGGGACACATCACATTCAAAAAGGTCATAAAACTGAGCGTCCCTTCACCCCACCCCTCCCAATCTCCGCCCATCTCATTCTCCACCCATCCAATTCTCCCCATCCATTCCTCCTATTCATTCCATTCCGCATTTATTTCTTCCTCCGCGTTCTTATTCGCGTTTTTTCGCCCTCGCCATTTCCTTTCTCCATCCCTGGTTATTCCTTCCCTCCATTTTTTTCATTTGATTTTTAGTTTTTAAATTGAAATTTATTTCTAAATCTTTTAGGTTAGATTTTGGCTGGGATAATTCAACATTCAATCCCCCCAAAAACTTGTAGTTTAGGTTTTTGGTTGGGACATGAGTTTTCTCTGTCCCTCCAATGGCTAGGATTAGCTTAACTACTATTCACTACCTTGGTTGGGACATGAGTTTTCTCTGTCCCTCCAATGGCTAGGATTAGCTTAGCTACTTTTCACTACCTTGGTTGGGACATGAGTTTTCTCTGTCCCTCCAATGGCTAGGATTAGCTTAACTACTATTCACTACCTTGGTTGGGACATGAGTTTTCTCTGTCCCTCCAATGGCTAGGATTAGCTTAGCTACTTTTCACTACCTTGGTTGGGACATGAGTTTTCTCTGTCCCTCCAATGGCTAGGATTAGCTTAGCTACTTTTCACTACCTTGGTTGGGACATGAGCTAGGCTCTGTCCCTCCAATGGCTAGGATTAGCCTAATTACTATTCACTACCTTGGTTGGGACATGAGCCATTCTCTGTCCCTCCATTGTTAGGATTAGTTACTTTAAACAAGTGGTTGGGACATGAGCCATTCTCTGTCCCTCCATTGTTAGGATTAGTTACTTTAAACAAGTGGTTGGGACATGAGCCATTCTCTGTCCCTCCATTGTTAGGATTAGATACTTTAAACAAGTGGTTGGGACATGAGCTTTGCTCTGTCCCTTCAATGGCTAGGTTCACTCAAATGGTTGAGACATTAACTATGCTCGCTCCCTTCAAAACTTTAAAATTCTTTGGCCCACCCTTATTTATTAATTATTCCTCACTCTTTTTCTCTTCACTCTGATTTTAATAACTATATTAGTGATTTTGCATATTTTTGTTGCTCGACTACTCTCTGAAATGTCGTCCGAAGAATCCGTAATCTTGCAAGAAACAAACGGGAACGAAGCTGAACCTCTGGCCAAGAAACCCAAGGTGGAACACTTATGGAAACTTGTCAAGGCCAAATATATGCTGACCTTTCGTCTGTGCGATGGTAATTATAAATATAAAAATATTTTAGGAAAATTTAATAAATTAGGCTGCTACAACGCTCTGTATGGCAATTCATCTGTGACTGAGCGTCATGGGGACAAAGTGCAGATAAAGTTCAATCTTTGCGAGAATTGCGTTGGGGTTAACACGCGCGCAACTGATCTGTTAGCTCCCCCAAAGAAGAAATGAGAGGTCATCTTTGATATAAGTTATTTAATCATTTCCAATGATCACTTTTCTTTATGCAATTCCGACAAGTATTTTGGATCTTTTTTTAATCTTTTGCAATGGATCATAAAAATTTTTTGTTTACCTTCGAAATATTGATTAATTACAGATGTATATATTCCATCAGGGTTTGGGTTGTAAACATTCATCTTTGACCTTGCGCAGATGAATCTGTCCCCATATTCGACGCCCTTCCCTTGAACAAGCTAATAATGGTTGAACTTATTGATCAGATAAATTCCTTTTTCTAAATACATATTGAAACCCATATACCAAATAAAAGGGGCTTAACAAAGCAGAAACTATAGGATGGGTGCATGTGGGTGCTAAAGGGGCGTGGCTTATCTCGAACACATCCATTTTTGCATACCCGATCATTTTAAGATCATTTTATTTATTTCCCAAAACTTGTCACACACAATGCCCCTGGTTAGCGAGAAATGCGCTGATATCCTCGGATGCAACGTATCCGCCCTTCGCGACCGTTTGAATCATCCCATTGACCGAGCTCAAGTCCTGGCTGAACTTACGGGATGTACCGCTCGTACGACTTACACGGACAACAATGGTTTACGGAAAATCTTCACCATTGATGGACTGTCGCTGCAAGGCGCCGACTCTCTGATGGCCTTTGGCCGATTGCCTCGCCCTTTTGCCATTTCTGTAGCTGGTTACTACTATTGCCAACGGGGAATTCTCCTAAAGCATCCGTTCACATGCTGTGTCATAGAGCGCTTTCAGCCCGAAGGAGAAGACCGATACTTCCCATTGGAACTATTGGAGTTGATTGAACCAGCACCGACAAGCAAACTTCCCACATGGATGGGTCAAGGGCTTTTCACCGAAGTCAGGGAGCAAGGATCTAGCTGGAACGTCAACCATTCAGGTGATTAGTTCTCTAATTTATTAATAAATTCTAGAAAATTTAGATGAGGACAATCAGGTGGATAGCGACTTGAGAGCCGGACGCGATGAACTCAGTCAAGATTGGTGATCGTTACGCGCATGCTTTCCACGTGCATATGCAGTAAAATCTTGTAAATAATATCATCAGTTTAACCTTATAATCCTGAATGTTTCAGCTATGTTTCTTTTTTATCCAAAGTTCACATCTTCCTTTAATTGCATCTTTATGTATCTTCGCCTTAATTTCTTACATATATTTTTCTTATAAAGGCTGTATTTTCATTTTAAATTCAGAATAAAATGGATAATTAAATCAACAAACTGGTTCAAAGTTGGTATGTTAAACTTGAGGGCTAATCATATTCCCATAATTCATGCATATGCACACATTCCCAATGCACACGTGCGTACAATATACACACGCACACCCAAATTACACATGCATATACTTCAAAAATCTTGTAAAATCCTAAATTTTTACCAATGTACTCTTCCAATCCTTAATTTTTCACCTAGTTGCATCTTTTCTTCCTTAATGTTGCACTTTTTCTACCTAAAACTGACATCTTCTTGACGTTAATTTTACACTTAGGTGCATCTACTAACGCTTAATATTGACAATGTACATCTTCCAATCCTTAATTTTTCACCTAGGTGCATCTTCTCTTCCTTAATGTTGCACTTTTTCTACCTAAAACTGACATCTTCTTGATGTTAATTTTACACTTAGGTGCATCTTCTAAAGCTTAATATTGACAATGTACATCTTCCAATCCTTAATTTTTCACCTAGGTGCATCTTCTCTTCCTTAATGTTGCACTTTTCTACCTAAAAGTGACATCTTCTCACCACTAATTTTACACCTAGGTGCATCTTCTAAAGCTTAATATTGATCTTATATGTAACTTCTTTTCATTATTTTTCAAGCAACTGACCAATATTTTGATTTATTTATCCAAAATAAGCAAAAAATCGCAATGAAATAGTTCATACGTATGTGTATGTGTGTGTATGCGTGTGTGAATAGGGTGTAGGCGACACAAAGAGTTCAAGGGGAAGGGAAGAAGGTTATACAAAGACGGGTGAGAAGTAAGAGATAACAAAGAGTATCAATGATCTGGTTCGGATTTAATTACAATGTGTCCAAAGTCAAGGACCTTGGTGGTGTGGGGATCTATAATGCCTTTACAAACTATGGGTTTGTATATTTTATTGAGTTGCATGGTAAAGACGGTGCCTAACTTAACAGAGGGACGTAAAAAATTGGGGTAAACGATCTTAATAGGCCTGATCTCACCAGTGGTGGCATAGTCCAGCACTCTCTTTTTAAAATTATCATATTGAAGCCCTTGACCGTTGACCACGTCGTGCGACAAGGTCATGCCACGTATTTTCAATACGTGTTCACACTCCGCATCCTCCGGAGCCCCCTTCTTCCTCAGCTTCAATCCATATTGCTTACACCCTCCTGACACATACTCCAGAATTTGATGCTTAAAATAGTATAATTAAATACATAAAAAGGAAGAAAAGTTACTTCAGGAAATTCATCCGTGAATTGTCCCAGGTGAGGGCCTAACTCCAAGGGGTTGCTGTCTTCCGGATGAACATAAATGAGGGAGTCAGTATCGGTGTATAGGAGTATGCATCCAGGTGTCCTTGCCACTTTCTGCATTGCTTTAAGGAGAAGCAATCGGGCTGCCGATGTTGTAAACAATGAGAGCACAATGTTTGAGCATGCATGCTCCTCGACCTAAATTTATTTCAGTAAATTAAGGTTATTTTTCTCGAATGAAAAAAATACCTAAAATTATGAAATAATTCAAGGTCGGATTTTTGTAAAAACCTACCCAATCCTTTTTCTTCTGGTAGCTGACGAGGATTGTTTCCGGTGTTAATTCATCAATCGAAGAAACTTCGATTGACCGGTCGTCAATATATTGACCCAGCTCTGCTGGGTTGTCCATCACCACACTTTGGGAAAGTCCAAAGTTCTTCAAACTGAATCGGCCCCAGAGGTTGTTCACTGCTAGCTTTGCCAAAGCTCGCTTCCCTGGGTTCCTCGCCATCTTTGCTGGATCTATCTCGAACCCGAACTTGTCCTTGCTTTCTTTGACGAATTTTGCCTCGGCCTCCGCATTCCCAGCAATACCCTTCTCAAAGCCGGAGGCTTCAATCTTCTGCTTAATGAACTCCCGCATGTAAGATTTGAACAGGTTGTCATCTTTCCGCGTATATTTCAAGACACGATAGAGTTGTGTGACGCGGTAGCCTTCTTTCAGAGCGGCCTCCAATTCCATTGATGTGCAGGTTGTCACCTAAGAATATTCATAGAGTATTCTAAGGTTAACCTTTTTTAGGAAAATGTTTACCCATCCGCGAGCTCTGTCGTTATGCTGACAGCTGTAGTTTTTCTTCACTGCTCCTTCTGGGTACTTTCGGGCACAGGCCATGCAATGGGGGAATAGAAGGCGATCATCAACTCTGACGGGCAATACTGGTATGTCCAACTTTCTCGGAGGCACAACAAAACATTTGATGATGGCCAGTGGGTAAGGATTGTGTTCTGGCTCCGTCCAATTGACATTCTTGTATAATACGAGCACTTCTGGGTGACCGATTGGATATTCTGTTATGAAGTTGATGAACGGATAAAGGCTGGTCACGTCGTAATAGGAAGTTTTTTCTCCTGGTTGAAGTTTATGGTGGAGTTTCAACGGACCCGTGCGCCCTAAATATTCAGAAGAATATAATAGTTCGATAAAAAAGCTCGCAATAATTCCTTCGGAGTAAACCAAGCAAGGTTTATGGAGTAAACCAAGGTGAGCCTTTNTCTCACCACTAATTTTACACCTAGGTGCATCTTCTAAAGCTTAATATTGATCTTATATGTAACTTCTTTTCATTATTTTTCAAGCAACTGACCAATATTTTGATTTATTTATCCAAAATAAGCAAAAAATCGCAATGAAATAGTTCATACGTATGTGTATGTGTGTGTATGCGTGTGTGAATAGGGTGTAGGCGACACAAAGAGTTCAAGGGGAAGGGAAGAAGGTTATACAAAGACGGGTGAGAAGTAAGAGATAACAAAGAGTATCAATGATCTGGTTCGGATTTAATTACAATGTGTCCAAAGTCAAGGACCTTGGTGGTGTGGGGATCTATAATGCCTTTACAAACTATGGGTTTGTATATTTTATTGAGTTGCATGGTAAAGACGGTGCCTAACTTAACAGAGGGACGTAAAAAATTGGGGTAAACGATCTTAATAGGCCTGATCTCACCAGTGGTGGCATAGTCCAGCACTCTCTTTTTAAAATTATCATATTGAAGCCCTTGACCGTTGACCACGTCGTGCGACAAGGTCATGCCACGTATTTTCAATACGTGTTCACACTCCGCATCCTCCGGAGCCCCCTTCTTCCTCAGCTTCAATCCATATTGCTTACACCCTCCTGACACATACTCCAGAATTTGATGCTTAAAATAGTATAATTAAATACATAAAAAGGAAGAAAAGTTACTTCAGGAAATTCATCCGTGAATTGTCCCAGGTGAGGGCCTAACTCCAAGGGGTTGCTGTCTTCCGGATGAACATAAATGAGGGAGTCAGTATCGGTGTATAGGAGTATGCATCCAGGTGTCCTTGCCACTTTCTGCATTGCTTTAAGGAGAAGCAATCGGGCTGCCGATGTTGTAAACAATGAGAGCACAATGTTTGAGCATGCATGCTCCTCGACCTAAATTTATTTCAGTAAATTAAGGTTATTTTTCTCGAATGAAAAAAATACCTAAAATTATGAAATAATTCAAGGTCGGATTTTTGTAAAAACCTACCCAATCCTTTTTCTTCTGGTAGCTGACGAGGATTGTTTCCGGTGTTAATTCATCAATCGAAGAAACTTCGATTGACCGGTCGTCAATATATTGACCCAGCTCTGCTGGGTTGTCCATCACCACACTTTGGGAAAGTCCAAAGTTCTTCAAACTGAATCGGCCCCAGAGGTTGTTCACTGCTAGCTTTGCCAAAGCTCGCTTCCCTGGGTTCCTCGCCATCTTTGCTGGATCTATCTCGAACCCGAACTTGTCCTTGCTTTCTTTGACGAATTTTGCCTCGGCCTCCGCATTCCCAGCAATACCCTTCTCAAAGCCGGAGGCTTCAATCTTCTGCTTAATGAACTCCCGCATGTAAGATTTGAACAGGTTGTCATCTTTCCGCGTATATTTCAAGACACGATAGAGTTGTGTGACGCGGTAGCCTTCTTTCAGAGCGGCCTCCAATTCCATTGATGTGCAGGTTGTCACCTAAGAATATTCATAGAGTATTCTAAGGTTAACCTTTTTTAGGAAAATGTTTACCCATCCGCGAGCTCTGTCGTTATGCTGACAGCTGTAGTTTTTCTTCACTGCTCCTTCTGGGTACTTTCGGGCACAGGCCATGCAATGGGGGAATAGAAGGCGATCATCAACTCTGACGGGCAATACTGGTATGTCCAACTTTCTCGGAGGCACAACAAAACATTTGATGATGGCCAGTGGGTAAGGATTGTGTTCTGGCTCCGTCCAATTGACATTCTTGTATAATACGAGCACTTCTGGGTGACCGATTGGATATTCTGTTATGAAGTTGATGAACGGATAAAGGCTGGTCACGTCGTAATAGGAAGTTTTTTCTCCTGGTTGAAGTTTATGGTGGAGTTTCAACGGACCCGTGCGCCCTAAATATTCAGAAGAATATAATAGTTCGATAAAAAAGCTCGCAATAATTCCTTCGGAGTAAACCAAGCAAGGTTTATGGAGTAAACCAAGGTGAGCCTTTTGTTTTTTATAACAAAAACTTACCGCCCATGAATGCTGAGCGAATGTCGATCGGTCCAAAGCATTCTTTGGGAATGCTAGCGAATATTTTGCGCATGTTGTCAGGATTAAAGGCAAAGCCGAGCTTTGCGCTGCATTCTTTGATGTAATCCTTGTCAGATTGGTCCGCTGCTAACATCTTGTTAATTTCACACTCCCAGAAAATATCTACTCGGCCAACTTGTTCTCGAAGATATTTCAGCCTTTTTGCATCCAATTCACGGTTTATTCCAGCGAGTTTGCCATTGTTCATCTTTTGAGTATCGCATGGATAACACACGGGGCATGAGTGCCATATGCACCCTAAGAATATTCATTTATTTTAAAGTTATTTTTAAAAAAGCTACCGTGAACTTCAATTCCATATGAATGGTCGCCGTCTTCGATCCATCCATCCAATTTGTATTTGCCAACCTTTTTTTCACCTCCATGTGTCGAATAAGCGTGCTGAACATCGCGATCCTTCTCAAAGCCATACCATTCCATGAATCTCGCCGCCAATAAACTTTGGTTGTCCCTAAATTTATTTCAGTAAAAATTAAGGTTATTTTTTCTCGAATGAAAAAATACCTAGGATTATGAAGTAATCCACGGTTAGTTTTCTCGAAAGAAAAAATTACCTCAGTTTATTCCGAATCGGAGTAAACCAAGGTTGGATTTTTAATAATATTAAAAACCTACCCATGGTCGTATCCTCTGTCGCTGACAATGGCCAACTTTGCTGCATCCAAATGGTTTGTCCGGAAATGGCGCATGCATGCTGATGCTATCGTCATGCATTCTCGGAGTACGTCGATGCCGGTGTGTGGGGTCTTGTAGAAGGGTCTATCCGCCTTGCCATCAGCAGTCACAGCGGGACGCTTTGTCACCTCCAAAA
The DNA here is from genome assembly GCA_001026735.1 of Rotylenchulus reniformis. Lineage (NCBI taxonomy): Eukaryota > Metazoa > Nematoda > Chromadorea > Rhabditida > Hoplolaimidae > Rotylenchulus > Rotylenchulus reniformis. The sequence continues at coordinate 73,069 of LDKF01000185.1, read as the reverse complement.
ATTCATCTCTGAAGGCCACCATTGCCGCCTAAGATTATGAAGTAATTCAAGGTTGAATTTTTAATAAATCTACCATCAAGATATCTACGTCATTCATGCAATAGCTGGCCAGTTGTTCATCCAATAGAAAAGGTTCATGGCGGTGTTGGGCGAACCATTCGTCGAACTTGACCTTGGCCGCCGGCATCATCCCTGAGGCTAAAAAATCGTCTTCCTGCAGAAGAATTGGGCGCCTAAATTTATTTCAGTAAATTAAGGTTATTTTTCTCGAAGAAAAATACCTAGAATTATAAAGTAATTCAAGGTTATTTTTCTCGAATGAAAAAATACCTAGGTTTATAAAGTAAACCAAGGTTGGATTTTTAATTTTAATAAATTAAAAACCTACCTAGATTTATGAAGTAAATCAAGGTTAGCTTTTTCCAAAGAAAAAACTTACCCATAGTTGTCGGGTTTGTTCGCCATGTGAGGGAAGAAGGGCTTGTCTTCCACATCCAAGCCAAAGGTTGGGACCTAGAATTATGAAGTAATTCAAGGTTATTTTTCTCGAAGAAAAAATACCTAAATTTATTTCAGTAAATTAAGGTTATTTTTCTCGAAGGAAAAATTACCAGCAAAGCGAGTGATGTTGGCATCAGATTATACGAGTCGCGGAAGACGACCATTGGATTGAGCCCCTTCCTTGCCTTGACCTTGAGTTCAAACAGCTTGTTTCCTTTCCTGATCATTTCCGGGATAATGCCTTCCATGAAAATCTCGCGAAAAACGAGCACGTTGTCGAACTTTCCCCCTAAATTTATTTCAGTAAATTAAGGTTATTTTTCTCGAAAGAAAAAATACCTAGGTTTATGAAGTGAGTGGATTTTTAATAAATTTAAAACCTACCATAATGGCTGTATGCATAAGTGTCATATTTGCGGGGAAGTTCGTATAAAATCCATTTGACAAAGGCCACAATCGGATGGGGATCGACCACCGAGTCGTCGACTTTAGTTTGATGGAAAGGTTGCTGACTGAAGGTGATGGTTCGGTTGTCACCGCAAACTTTGCATTTGTGAACTCCTTTCAAACTCTTTTTCCATTTTCCAGATGAGATGCAATCCGCGCACGTAACTTTGGCTGCGATAAAGTTTGGCATATGCTTTCTTTTCTGTTGTTGAGCAGCAGGGCTACCATCAGCCGGTTCATACTGCGTTGTCTCCATGTCGAATGCCACGAAACGACAAGGTTTTGGTTCGGGTTTCACTTCCAACGGTTTGATGAAACATTCCTAGAATTATGAAGTAATTCAAGGTTATTTTTCTCGAATGAACAAATACCTAAATTTATTTCAGTAAATTAAGATTGGATTTAAAAAGCCTACCTATATTGAGGAAGTAAACCAAGGTTGGATTTTAAAAGTACTTACTCGCTTTTTGTCATGGTAATCCTGGCAGACATTGCACCATTTCTCATAGCAAACATGTCCTTTCCGTCCGTTGCGGTTGACATCCTTCACATTGTAAATCACATGGCAGTTGTTGCATTGTTTACTCTTGTTACAAAATCCAGATTGAAGATGCGATTGATAACAGTCATCCGAATAAAAGGTCTTGCCACATGGAACACATTGCTGCTCGAAATCTTGAGATGGCTTACAGGGAAATTTTGGTCCAATTCTTGAGCTAAAATTTGATTTAAAATAATTAAACAATTTTTTCCAACCATTTTATGCAACGTGCTGGACAATTCAAATTATGCTCGGATGCTCGTTGATAGCAGCTCTGGCAGCTCAAACAGTAAGGCTTGCCGAACAAATTTCCCACTTTCTGTACTCCATGAAAATGACCGTTGTCAAAATATAGGATGATTGGTATGTCATAATCCTCTGTATCACATTGGTGCATTGGTTTGTATTTTCCCAATGATCCAAATACGAAGAGTTTAAATCGGTATTTCCCTGCATATTCCACGTTGTTCCTATGAATATTCAAATGAATATTCTATTGAAAACAAAAAAACTTACCAGTAATTAATAACTTTCGATCCAAATTTCTTAGCACCGTATTCTGGCAGATTCATTGGTGCTTTAATCGCTTCCATCAGTCGTTGTACATCCGCTTGCAGACGTCCCCTTTGTCCTTTGTTACTGTGCATATAATTGAAGAATGTTTTGCATGACATTTCACCAATGTTGTACATAAGTGTCGCCATCAAGGCATAGAACAAACAACGGCCATCCGAATTATTAATCTTTAATGAAAGAATAAATATGCTTAACATGCAAAAATATTATAACCTTAATCAAGCATTGGTCACTGATTCGGTGATGGGCCGTGTCTTTGTCGTGTTTAGCGCCACCTACAATTTCTTGCGTGGCTGGGAGTTGTGCGCGGTTCACTGTAGTCACTGCAACTTCAAAGGGTGCTCCCTAGAAAAATTTTAAACTATCTAAAATTATTCTTTGAATAAATCAAGGTTAACTTACCTAAGTTTATTACATTTTATAGAGTAAACCAAGTTTAATTATATTTAAAAATAATTTACCTCAATTTATTATTACGAATAAGTCAAGGTTAGTTTCATTAAAAATGAAACTTACCCAAAGGTTGATTCCATCCCGTTTCTTGCTTTGTGCAACTTTGAGGAATAAATTGAGGAGAGCTTCGGTAGTATTTTCATTGACAGGGCGAATGGGTGTGTAAACTGGTGTGTGAAGTAGTGAACTGCTGATAAGACATCCGACGTGGTCAGGTCTCGCTCCAACTTTTTGATGGGAGGTTTCAATGGCATCGTCGATGCAATGTTGGAAAATGCCGGCAAGTAGTGCTTCTGGATCAGCCGGTAGATCAATGATGGAGAAGCGCGTTTTATTCTTTCCAAACTTGAATTTGGTATTCAGCTCCGTGTCCTTGTCAAGCTTCTTCACATAGTCCTTTGCAGTCTTTGAGGAACCACTGCCAGTTTGGTCGGGGAGTAGCAAATTTTCAATGAAAAATCGTGGGCGCTTTGGTGGTGGAGCGATTGTCGATAGGATAGCCGCGATAGAGAAGGGGTGAGGACGCTTTGGAGGACGATTGTCCATTTTTTTAATCTTATAAATGGAAATAATGCAAATAAAAAATGAAGCTCTGACTAGGAGAAAAGGAAATGGAATTGGGAAAATTGAGTCAAGAGAAGGAAATCCGAAAATGAACAAAAATGAAATGAATGATGATCGGGGACAGCTCTTCTCGTTTTATTTGAAAAATTAGCTCCGCCCACTTTCCTTTTGGTCAGTAAGATCCAATCCTCTCTTCTTGGAAAAGCTTAATACCGTGTCCATCCCTCTCTCAATTCTCTCGTGGACCAATTATTCCCATCCCTTGGCTGAGTCATAAATTAGGCAAACCAAATATTTGCCTCTAATTGCCATGTCAAGCCCTATTCCACCTAATCTCTGACGAGCAAAGCCTTGGCTGAACAATTCAAATTTTATTGGTTGTATCCCATGTAACATCTGCCTATTAACCTTTCGCTCTTCATGCTCTTCCCTTTGACCTTTTAATTGCCATCCCATTTCCCTACCTTCCACCGAATCTTACGCAATTATCTCCTCTTTGGTCTACCAATTCAAATTTTTATTGCCGCCCTTTTTATGGCTTATAGCAGCCATTTCTTTAACGTCCCTTTTCCTTTGAAAATGCAATTATCTCCCATCCTCTTGAGAATTATTTCAAAATTTTATTTACGATTCGTATGATGAAATAATCTGGGTTATTAACACGATTCAATTTATGAAGAAAATTGTCAAATGAATGTCCTTGGGAAAGATTATAAATAAAATAAATAGTGTAATGGGCACAAGTGTTGGCGAGAGGAGATTGAAAAGGTTTAACATTTCTTTTGATTCGAGGGAATAATTTGAGAAAATTGGCAATCAATGGAGGGATTGGCAAGGCCAAACTATCAAAATAGATGACATCTCGTTGTCTTCCTTGTGCATAGATGGCCACCCAATGGGAACCTTCCTTCTCATGAGAGTCAAAATTCACAATCAGAGCCTTGGGATACTGTAGCGAGTCTGGTGAGGGAAGTAGGTCACACGGAAAGCATCCGAGGAACATCTTGTTTGTCGTCCTGTTGGCCCTAAAAGGTTATTTTTCTCGAATGAAAAAATACCTAGAATTAGTAATTCAAGGTTAGCTTTTTTGAAAGAAAAAACTTACCGCAATATCCTTGTGATTCGTTTGCTGTCCATTGATGATCAGTTCAAATTCCTTGCGCTGTTGGCGATCCCGTGAAAAGGCAAATTTTAACCAAAGAATCGAACGCAATTGATAAATGATCAGACTGACAATTGACATTGAAAAGAGAGCGACCTAAATTTATTCTTCAGAGTAAATTTAATTGAGCTTTTTACCAAAGTCCAACAAAAAACGTGTCCTAAATTTATTTTATAAAATAAATCAAGTTTGCTTTTGGAATAAAAAAGCTACCATAGTAATCTCCATCAGCAGGTCTCTCCTTGCAAAGTTGAATAGAAGGAAAAGGCAAAGGAGCACTCAATTCCTGATGGACATGACTAACTTTATTTTCCTCAGGTTTATGGCGAAGACGGCGATTGTGTTCCTCTAGCCCCATGCGACGTAAATATTCCGAATACTCTGGCAAATCAGTGGTGGTGATCCCCAGCTCTAGATCTTGTTGGCGCTTATATTCATCGGAAAAATCAATTTTGGGTTTTGCGACCACTGGGAAATATAGACGGAGAAGGAATATTGCCAACATTAAACTCTTTTTGGTGAACATTTTTATCTAAGAATAAAATACAATAAAATGGATGAAATAAGTGAAATAAATCAAGAATGATCAAATGGTTGTGTCTGTGGCGACATCGCGGTTCTTGTCCACCATAAATACTGAATCGGTCTCGCCCATCACGATGAGCATCAAACCTCCAGCTGGAACCGCCTCCCGGAATACAATGTTCACAGCCGTGCATCTTAATTTATAAAGTAATGTTTTTTTATATAATAAAATTTACCCTTTCTTGATGAGATCGAACATTCCTCCTAAATTTATAAAGTAAATTAAGGTTGGATTTTTACAAAAAAATCTTACCTTGATCCTCACCACTGTTGGTCAAGTTGAAGACATAGATACAATGGGTTGCAAGAAATTGAGGGTAGCTTATGCCATTCGATTCGGATGTGTTGGCAAAGCCTATGGCTTCATTCATGTCCAAGAAAGGCCGGACCGCAAGTGCACGTGGATAGTCCAGATCATATCTGGCCTGCGGATATGAGCGCCTATATTTATTTCAGTAAATAAAGGTTGGTTTTTTTTTGATAAAAACCTACCCGTTTGCTATAATGCTAATGTCCCTAACATTGTAGGGCTTAAAGTTAAAGGGGCTGGTGCCAATCTGTCCAACATAATCGGCATTTGATACAAGACCAAGTGTCACCTAAAATTATTTCGAAATTAGGGTTTGGTTAAAAAAACATACTCTTCTTGGCACTTGGTCCATGAACAAGTTTGCATTGAATTCATAGCGCCTAAAATTATGAAGTAATTTAAGGTTATATTTCTCGAATGAAAAAATACCTAAATTTATTTCAGTAAATTAAGGTTGGCTTTTTTAATAAAAAAAACCTACCGGCTTTTTTAATAAAAAAACCTACCCGGGGCTGATGAACACTGATTTCATCATGGATTTGCGTACTGCATAGCGAGCGGGATTCAATTCTAGCTTTCTGGCCTAAATTTATTTCAGTAAATTAAGGTTGGTTTTTTAATAAAAACCTACCAATTGAAGGGCCAATCCATCCATGAGATTGAGTTTCTTGCAATAAAGTTTTAGACCTGTTATTTCTAAAACATAGTGTGGGACAGGAGCGCCTTGGGCTGCTTGCTGGGCTTGTAAGTGTGCATATTCAGAAATCAGATTAAAGTTTGATTCATTTGGTTGGATGGTAATGTCCAGCTCGCAACTTGGAAAAATAATAATCAATAAATCTGTAATTAAAAAAAACTTACTGATTGATGAGATATTGGGGCTGATTGAATAAATCGGCATCAATTTTACTGATGAACTGAACCGTTCTACTCCCATTGAATAAAGTTCTTCGTGTGTTATATGCATCTCCTCGTTCAAGTGTGATACCATTATCGCGGTAATAGCCAGCGGCATTCAGATGAGAGTCCTTTGCAGCGGTCGAGAAAGACAGCTCGTGTGAGAAATAGGTCTTGTATGCCATCAGTGAATTTGAATTGAAGATTTCCCGCCTAAATTTCACCAAGATAGGTTTTATTGAAATTACAAACCTACCCGTTGATGGCAAAACGCATATTGTTGATGAAAGTTTGTCCTAAGAATATTAAAATAATATTCTAAGGATAGTTTTTAATTAAAAAAAAAACTTACCAATCATCTGGATTGGAGCAACGTAGTCGATCTCATCCAAATTGATTAGTTGTCCATTCGGTCCTTGTTTTCGAATTCTCATCTCCGTGAACAGGTAGCATTTCGAAAGATCGATGTAATTTTGGGAGGAGAATATTTTGAAATGGTATGG
>LDKF01000185.1:43880-66489 GCA_001026735.1 Rotylenchulus reniformis | reverse complement strand
AATCAAGGTTATTTTTCATAGAAAACTTACCGATGATACAGTAACATTGGTTGGTGGGATATTGAAGAAGTCGATCGCGCTGGTCACCGAATCCGCGCTTTGTCCATCAATTTTGTGAAAAGTCATGTTTTTTTTGAAGAATGAATTAGTAAAGTCCTACGAATATTCAAATAAAAAATTTTGAACAAAAAAAACTTACCTCGGTTTATTCCTTTGGAGTAAACCAAGGTTGTATTTTTTATTAAAAATAAAAAACTACCAAAAGTATCCGAGCGAACGCGTTTTGTAGGTTTAGTAATGGATCTTCCGATGAGTGTTTGATGCGAAAGGAATGATGGCTTCCTTTTTATAGTCTTTTTTCGACGCCCAGTTCCAAATTGCTTGGGGAATCCTCCTAGAATTATGAAGTAATTCAAGGTTATTTTTATCGAATGAAAAAACCTAAATTTATTTCACTAAATTAAGGTTGATTCTTATTAAAATAAAAACATACCTCTATCCAGCACCGTGTCTATACCCCGCTTTCCTTCACTAACCACCGTCTGCTTCAGCGGTGCTCCTTCAACGACAACTTTGTCAAAAACTCGCTGACCTAGNAAAAAAAAAACTTACCAATCATCTGGATTGGAGCAACGTAGTCGATCTCATCCAAATTGATTAGTTGTCCATTCGGTCCTTGTTTTCGAATTCTCATCTCCGTGAACAGGTAGCATTTCGAAAGATCGATGTAATTTTGGGAGGAGAATATTTTGAAATGGTATGGCGCCTCCGTAAGCGGGTTACTGGGTAGAATTTCAAAAACTTTTGCCTGGAATTATAAAGTAAATCAAGGTTATTTTTCATAGAAAACTTACCGATGATACAGTAACATTGGTTGGTGGGATATTGAAGAAGTCGATCGCGCTGGTCACCGAATCCGCGCTTTGTCCATCAATTTTGTGAAAAGTCATGTTTTTTTTGAAGAATGAATTAGTAAAGTCCTACGAATATTCAAATAAAAAATTTTGAACAAAAAAAACTTACCTCGGTTTATTCCTTTGGAGTAAACCAAGGTTGTATTTTTTATTAAAAATAAAAAACTACCAAAAGTATCCGAGCGAACGCGTTTTGTAGGTTTAGTAATGGATCTTCCGATGAGTGTTTGATGCGAAAGGAATGATGGCTTCCTTTTTATAGTCTTTTTTCGACGCCCAGTTCCAAATTGCTTGGGGAATCCTCCTAGAATTATGAAGTAATTCAAGGTTATTTTTATCGAATGAAAAAACCTAAATTTATTTCACTAAATTAAGGTTGATTCTTATTAAAATAAAAACATACCTCTATCCAGCACCGTGTCTATACCCCGCTTTCCTTCACTAACCACCGTCTGCTTCAGCGGTGCTCCTTCAACGACAACTTTGTCAAAAACTCGCTGACCTAGGAATATCAAGAAAAAGATATTCCGAGTTTGGATTTTTTTTATTGAATAAAAAACCTACCAGTGCTGAGTGCCTCTTGACCTAGGATTATGAAGTAATCCAAGGTTAGTTTTCTCGAATGAAAAACTTACCGACCGCTGTTCCGACCCGACGTAAAAGTGGCAAGAAGAAGCGATAAATTCCACGGAAAATGTCGCCAATGCCTGATCCTCTTTGTGTACCCTTAATTTTATGCAGTTATCAAGGTTAGTTTTTATCAGAAATGAAAACTTACCTCGGTTTATTCCTTCGGAGTAAACCAAGGTTGGATTTTTTATTTAATAAAAAACCTATCTAGGTTTATGAAGTAAACCAAGGTGAGCTTTTTGTTTATAACAAAAACTTACCCAGCCGCGTTGATAGGGTGGAGAGCCTCGGTAGATTGCGTAAGTTAATTGATCTGGGTCTTCTAATGGAACAGCTCCTCCAGTTTGTGTAATGAATAGGTCCTCATAACCAGTCAAACTTGGGTCAAAAACGATGTGCACCATTTTTATCAAGTAAATTGGGAAAAGTGAAGAATGAAATGGAAAATTACAAAGTGAAGATTCAAAAGTTTATCGTCTTCTTAAATATCAGTACCGCCATCACTGTCCCATAGGAGAAAGGCACAAGGCGTCCTAGGTTAGTAAATCAAGGTTTATTTTTTAATGAATATAAAAAAACTTACCGTTGTCCATGGTCCTCAGCTCAATTTCAATCTCAGCCACCTCCTTGGGCATCACTCGGGCGTAGATGGGCGTATCATAAATTTTCTCAGTGTATTCCCTTAATTTATGTAATAAATCAAGGTTAGCTTTTTATTGAAAATAAAACTTACCCTGGTGTAGCGCCTGTGACAGATACCACACGAAGAAGTGATGAAAGTGTGTTTCCAATGATACTGGGTTCAATCAGACCCTAAAGAGAAACTTATTACATGGAACCTAAAATCAATTCAACCTTGCTGTAAACGGCAAAGGAAGAAAAGCCTCCTCGAAGGTCGCATCCATATTTAGCAATTTCATTATTTACCACTCGATGTGGATTCTCGAACCCCAACACATAACCAAGTTGAGGTGACAGTGATATAAATTGAATTCGTGGATCTGTGAACACTGCTTTGAATCGATCAAAGTCCTTATGATATTGAAATTCAACGGCGCCAATCAGCTGTTGTAGTTGTTGCAAATTCGTTCCTTCATCATCCTCGCCAATCAGTAGCGAAAAAAGCCTTTCACCTCTACTCTTCTCATTTTTCTTTGGAACTTGTCCAAAAAGTGAGTCGAGGAGGTCACTTCGAGGTGTTCTTGTAGTGTGCTGCTCCTCTATCTGCTTCTTCGCCTCCTCTTGGCGTTTATTATCTTGATCTCGTTTCTTTTTCTCTTCTTCCTCACACTTTCTCACCAGCTCCTCTCGTTTCTTTTTCTTTTCCTCCTCACGCTTCTTCGTTTGTTCCTCTTTTCTCTTTTTCTCTTCTTCCTCACGCTTCCTTGCTTGCTCCTATCGTTTCTTTTTCTCTAACTCCTCTAGCTTCCTCGCTTGTTCCTCTCGTTTCTTCTTCTCTTCCTCCCCATGCTTCTTTACTATCTCCTCTCGTTTCTTTTTCTCTAACTCCTCTAGCTTCCTTGCTTGCTCCTCTCGTCTCTTTTTCTCTTCCTCCTCAAGCTGTCTAACCTGTTCTTTTTGCTTCTCTTCCTTTGCTTGCTTTTCACGTTTCCTTTCCTCTGTTTCATTCTTTTCTGAAGACTTTGCTGGTGGAGGAGGAGATGATAGAGACGGGGACGGGTGAGGTTGTTTATCTCTAGCTATGGTAATATCAGCCAATTTCGGAGGAGATTTAAGCTCGTTGATTTTGGGAGGAGATGATAGAAGTGAGTCCGGAGCTGCGCGCTTTTTTCGTGGAGGTGAATTAAGTATTCGTGGTGGACTGACATATCGATAATCACTTTTTCCAACAGATTCAATTGTCTCTTTCTGATGCTTGAGCGTAGCCTTGAGAAAATCTCGCAAACTCTCCACATTAGTGTGCGAAGCCTTTGGCACGGGAATACGAAGAACTCTTTGTCGATCATTTTCTTCCAGAGCAAAGTGTATGTTTATAGCTTGCTCATCAAGGGTACCAAGTGTAGAAGGCCAGGAATAAGCAAAATTGATGCTATGTAATCCTAGGATTATGAAGTAATCCAAGGTTAGCTTTTTTTTTAGAAAAAACTTACCAACCACCCATGATCCGTTAAATTGTAAAGGCCTTGGCAGTCGTACACGAAATTTATTGGGGGCATTTTCTGGATAATCAGTGCTGTTGCTAGGCAAATGGACAAAGAATGTATTGGACATATTTTTTAATCTGAATGAATAAAAAATAAATGCGAATGAATAAATGGTGAAGGAAAATTATTACAAAGTGAAACAATTGAAATGGATACAAGTTGGAAAGAATGATCGCTTTTATAGGAGTTGTGACTCATGAATCCATTCAGTTTCGGGGTATCCAATGAATTTGACCAGCAGTTCTTTCGTTCCATCTGGTCTAGTCCTTTTTCTTAGCACGCGCTCGATTCGATAAGTGGTGTCGGCATCACGTCGCACTGGTGCAAGCTCCTCTCCGTAGAAAAATCCTTTGAATTTTTCTCCTAGAATCGAAGTAAATCAAGGTTACCTTTTTTATTGAAAACTTACCCTTCTCATCCCGAAGCTTGTAACGGATTGGTCTCATGTGAGCTTTGACCGCATCCACTTCCTAAGTATATTTAATGAAAATTCTAAGGTTAACTTATTATCAAAATCTACCAATATTTCGTCACCATAATTAGGTATATATCCCTTCTCGAATTGGCCCTTTTCTCGGCTCATACGCACTGTCTGACCAGGTTTAAATTTTGGTTTTCCCTTTCTCCTTCTGAAGAGAGAGCGATATAGTTCATTGCCATAGAGCTTTTTCCAAATCCTCTGCGCATTTTTAAAGTTAACATCAATGGGTCTGAGTCCGTCCGGCAAAGCTCGTGAGGGCGATTGATTGATTCCATCCACAATTTGCTGCACCGTATCAATCTTGATTTATGAAGTAAACCAAGGTTTGATTTTTATAGTAAATAAAAACCTACCTCGATTTATTCCTTTGGAGTAAATCAAGGTTAGCTTTTCATTAAAAATGGAAACTTACCCAATTTAACGATTTATGTTGCGCGAAAAATCGGTACAATCGGCTCTTAACCGTTCGAATTGCCCTCTCAGCCAGCGCTGCCTTCACAGATGAATGTGCTGATTCATGCTTGTCAATTTCCTCTCCTTTGAACAAGTTTTTGAGCTGGGCATTTTTGAATTCTAGTCCCTTATCCGAGAATATTCTATGTGGCTTCATGGGCATTTGGGCGAGAAGTTGTTTAAATCCCTCAACCATGTCATCAGCCTTCTTTGATCTCAGTGGTACAACAAAAATCCGTTTGGAAAGCACATCTATGGCGAGTAGTAAATATCGGTTGCCCTTGTTGCTACGGGAGAGCGATTGAAAATCAGCCAAATCCACTTGCACATCTGTCATGTATCCAGTTGGTACCGTCTTTGCTCTCGGGAAATGCACCCTCCGCGGGCGCATAAGGGTGTAGGTCCGATGCCCTTCGAGGTAATCTTGGACATCCTTCTTGCTAATCCGATTTCCAAGCTCTTTTTTGGCTTCTTGCAATAATCTTTGTACTCCTGCAAAGGCTGATGAAGATTTGGGGTCATTGTAGAGTCGATCCAAGATATTTTTCACTGAGGGCTCCATCGTTTAGGTTTAAATATTGGTCGTGAACTTGTAAATTGAGTAGGCTGGTCCCTTGGCCACTTTCTTTTGCCGAGTAGAGGACTGATCCAGGATTGTAAAATTGTATCTCTATTTATGCGATCTTCAATTATGTCTGTGCCTGGTGGTTTCTTCCGCAACATCACTCCTCTATTTTCTCTTTTCTCTATTATGTACTGTAGAGACCGGGTTAGATTGCTTTCTTTAATCGGATTACGTTCTTCGTCGAAAATACGGTCACCATTAACACCATATTTGTGCTGGTTTCGATTAAACCAGATGTGAAATCGTCTATTGAAGCCTTTGGTTGTCAATTGGGGTATAGGTGTATTGAGGATTGTATCTTCTTGTCGGTTGATGGAGGAGGATGTGGATGGTTCTCTCTCACCACTAGCTTTTGACTTTCTCTGATATGGTTCTGTCGCCTGCTTCCGTTGTTGTTTTTTAGTAGCTGACAAGATTGGACCTCCCGAACCTGGTGCGGGCTCTTCATCCTCAGATATCCATTCAAGTTCAACATTTGGTTCTTTCTCTCTTGGGAGCTTTGTTATTCCTCTTTGTTTGACCGCTGATTCAACCAATTCCTTGAGTGTTCTTTTGCGATGAACTTGTGGTGGATGCTTGGGAGCTATTGGAACTCTCCATTGGGGTCTCTCTTCTTGCTCGATTCCTCTTTGCTTGATTGCTGACCCAATCAATTCCCTGCGCGTTCTTTTACGATGGACTTGTGGTTGATGCTTGGGAGGCATTGGAACTATCCATTGAGGTCTTTCGGCTGTTTCATCATCCGATATCCATTCTTCCTCTTGCGCGTTTCTTGGTGCCGCTACCAGGCGGGATTTCATAGGCCTTTCGTCATCAAGATTATCCCTTCGTCGCTTTGTGCTCCGACGTGGTGGAAATTGCATAGGAAGTCGCCCTTCTCGGGTAACATTTCGTCTTCGACGTAGAGGTTCAGGCGACGCAGCCCCTGGTTGAGCCGGTGGGGCTATGGGTGCACCGGGCTGTCGCGGCGGAGCCGGCGGAGTTGGTGAAAATGATACCGGTGGAGGAGAGGGGGGTGGTGGAAGCTGTCGTCGGCCGTCGTCACGGTAAGCGTGACGGTGAGGTGGTCTTGTAGGGTTGAATTCAATTGCAATCTCCTCCTCATCGCTCTCATCGCCACGCTTGATAAGTGCCCTTAACCCCTTGCTGAATTCAACCTTTGCTGGCTTATTCTCATGCTCTCCTCGCAAATGCAAATATTTGGCCAGTTGTTGGTTATAAAACACATTCTTAGTGGAGCTGTTAATTCGTTGTCGCTTCGTCTTTTCCAAGGCTTTGCGGGCAAAATCCAAATTAATGTTACCGGTATCGCTGCTGGTAAGTCCACGATAAATGTCTTCGGGAACGAGGATGAGTTTTGACGCCATTATTGTTGCTCACTCCCAAGAACTTTTGATGTAACTGATCGTGCCAAGTCAATAAGAATTGGAGCGAGGAGTGCTGCAAAAAGGGGTCCGGCTCCGCTTCCTTTCTGAACTAGAAATTTCCGTGCTCCGTGTTCACTACGCTTTCTTGCAAGGCGACGAAGAAACTCTGCGTAAGGTAAAAGTCGTTTCTTTTGTCGCGAGGTTAATTGGAAACGAGAGCAAAGAATGTTGACGCAAATTTCCACGAGTGAGAGAAGTTGATCTGCACCGGCTTCCTTTAATAGGTTTTTGCGCCTGCTGTCAGATTTGGTCCGAGCCAATGAGTGAAGGAAAGCTGTGTTGTCCCGTACGAGCTGACTGATTTGAGCTTGTTTTTTATGAAAGACCATCTTTTGAAATGAAAATGACGCTCTCGCCTTCCTCTCTGTCGTCCTTAAATATGCCACTTCGAAGTCTTAGAGATGAGTCTGACGCGGCATGCATGTCAATAACAAGGTAACCATAAGGTTTGCTGGTTGCTTGTCGATATGAATCGAGAAAATATCCAAGTCGGCGAGGGAATAGTTGAACACCAATGTTGCGAATTGAGAGCTCAGAGTTGGGGCTTCTCATAAGCACTAGATACTGTGCATTTTGTCTGGGCACACGCAGTTTCCGGTCAAACAATGCCTGAGTGACAAAAATGATGGAAAAGTTTTGGTGGTGAGAATCCTTCAGGTAGTATTCCGAGAGTTGTTGCTCAGAGATTGAGAGCAATAGGTCGTCAAGGATCAGCAACAATGGTTTTGGCATCCTTTTAATCAGCTCTGCTGGTGGCACACCCGAGTAAACACTGATTCCCGAACGTTGAAGAATGGGCACAATTTCGGACATTTCCCCGAAACAATAGAGGATTGAAGCGGGTGTAGGGGTAATCAGGTTGGTCGACTCAATGATGAACTTGAGGAGAAAGGTGCTCTTCCCGCTTGAGCTCGGGCCCGATATGATCATTCCGAAGGGATGTTTAAATTTAAGGTCTTTATCCGAGAAAGATGGTGTGCTTAGCATGATTAAATGTACAATGATTTGATTATCTGAAGATGAGGGGAAAAAAGCTTAAGTAAAAAGATAATAACGAATGGATAATGATGGTTAAATAATTACAATTGGGAACAATTTATATAAGAATGAAGGGAAAATTAATGCATGGAGGATTGAGTGTCTGTCATGTAATCAGTTGCCACATCCTCGATAATTATTTGTTTTGGAGATGGAGCGCTGATATCCACTTCTTCGATGCGATCAAGCGAGCGCTTATGTCCTGTTGAGCCTAAATCGAGTCCAGTCGTTGCTGCTTCAATGCTGTGCATGAAATCGTGCGCATCTTGCCACTCCTTCTCATGAGGTGTGGGAGTTGCGGCTTTCGGTTGTACATCTAGGCCTGTTGTTATGGCAGAGATGCTATTCAAAAATTGCTCAGCTAAAACATCTGGAGAAGACATCTGTTCAACTGTAGGAGCTAGTGGTTGAGGCTGTGGAGAAAAGAGGTGTTCTGTAAAATAAATTTAATAATTCATTCTTTTGTGGATTTCTGACCTTGAGTTTGAGTACCAACATCCAACCCAGTGGTTGCAGCCGAAACACTGTTCATAAACTCCTTTGCCAATTCAGGGATGGGCGGAAGTGGTGCTGGCGGCAGTGGAATTTCCAAAACGCCTGCAAAATCGAAATAGCAAAAAAAAAACTCGGCTTTAATCATACCTTGTTGAGAAGTTTGGCTGCTCACATCTAGGCCAGTAGTTGCAGCGAAGATGCTGTTCATAAACTCTTCCGCCAGTGGTGGTTTGTCGACCCCCATCTCTTTTTTAACACAGCATTCGTCATGGCATCCGTGAGGGATATCGAAGTTCTGACCCTTGATCTTGAACTTGACAAAGGTGTGTCCCGGCAAATCGCAGATGTAGTCAAAAGGGACGAAACGTGGCTTGAGGCGTTTGGACCAAATCGTCACCCCCTCTTTGGTGTAGAGCTCGTAGTGTTCAGTGTCCGGTGCCTTGCAACCGGTGCAGCGGCCTGGAGGGATTATCACCGGATTGGCGATGCGGGGACTGGTCACCAATATTCCGGCCGCGATGTGGTTAGTGTATACCTCCGGCAGGATTTCCTTCATCAATCCAATTTTGTCGTTGATGTTGATGGCCATTGGAAATGGATATTCTTGGAGCAAATGGAATAAATTTGGAAATGGGTAAAAGAATGAATGAATGAAGTGAGTGGGAATCTCATATTCGAGACCCAGCGCTGGATCTTTCGGAGGCCACGCCCATTTCCATAAAAATATAATATTGATTCTTTTTATGCGACGAAACTTTTTTTTGGATAATTTTTGAGACGGTCCCTTATTCTTGTGTTGTTTTAGTTTTGGAAAAATATCCTCATAAAAGCTTGATTTTCCCTAGGAAAGCCATTCCCCATACTATAGGAACATCTGTCACACCTCTATGCAGCAAATGGAGTCCTCTTTTTCTAGCAAAGATAATTAAACAGAGGTCGGTCCAAATTTCTACTTTCACTCCTAAAATAATTGCAAGTGCGGAAAAGGGAAAAGGCGGCATTCAAAGGTGTTAGCTAATCGCCAATAGTAGTATCTAATGAGTCAATATATTAATTGAAACAATACCCTCTGTTCACGAGAGTGGTCGAATATTTACGAGTTGTTGCGCGAGCGGTATCCTCAAAGGATAGAATTGTTATTAAATTGGTTCACGAAACAAGGGATAGCTTATTGATTCACTTCCTTAAGTAAATTAGTCCAACTACCCCTCCCCCGAGAAGGTGGTCCAATAGGTATGAATTTAATTACCCCCTCTCCCTTCAACTGGCTCAATAGGCTTGGGTTTTATTACCCTTCGAGAATGGTCCAATAGGCACGGGTTTTATTACCCCCTCCGCTCGAGAATGGCCCAATAGGCATGGGCTGATGCGCGAGCGGCATCCTCAAAGATAATTAGGGCAATTAACGGGGAATTCTGCCTGTGTGTTAACTACTACTGTGGCTAATTAAACAAAAAAAATTTAAAGCTTATTGGGCCGAAAAGTTGTGCAGAATTTACGCTCTATTTTTCGGGTTTTAGTTATTCAAATTTCCCGCAAAGTTCGATTTTTTTTTGAAAATATCGAAAAATAGGGTTTTTCATGGAAAACTTGAATTCCGAAAAACTAAAAGACCAAAAATAGAGCATAAAATTCTGCATAGTTTTGCTTTAGCAAACTTCAAAAATTTTGATTGGCCACATTGGCCTTTTTTAAAACGACCCTATGCCATCAACATCAATAGCATCAAAATTTATGCGAATTTAAAGCCATTCATCTACCATGGAGCTAAAGGCAATTCAAACTGTTTCACTACACTGGCCTTGTGCAAAAAAGATTGCGAGATTCCATCGGTACTTATTTTATTGGGTTTTATTTTGAATTTTTATTTTGTTTTTCTCCCTAAGAAATGCTATTTGTCCAAGAACGAGGGCAACAAGAAGCCACCAAAGCGGGTGACAAAATGGTTTTACAATGGCTCGGCAAACAATTGCCAGGCAAGTATCCCTGTTTTATACTGTATATTCTCCAATTTAAGCCCCTGATTTAAATAGTCAAAAAATATAAAAAAATCATGCATTTTTCGGCATCTTTGAACATTTATATGGCGTTTTATATGGTTTTTTAAATTTAGGAATTATGTATTAAATTTCAGCCGATTTTGAATCTAGGAGCAAAACCTTTTCCAAACAGAATTTTAATTGGATGATAAAAATTTGAATTTCTGAGGGATTTAAATTGGAGAGAGGGGCTTCAATTAGAGGAAATACGGTATAATGCAGTTTTATTTGGAGGGGAGGGGGATTAAGCATAATCCGGTGCTGGGACGTTAAAAAAGCCGCCAAATGATGTAGTCTGGCCTAAAAATTTTTTTACATTTTGTCTAACGAGTCTAACAAAAAATTTTAGGCCAGACTACATCATTTGGTGGTTTTTTTAACGCCCCATTTGGCGGTTTTTTAACGTCCCAGCACCAGTTTAAACAAAAAAAATTGATATGCAAAATTCAAGAATGCCAACCAATTTAAATTCGCCAATTGGAAAACATCCTGTTTATCCATTTGTCATTCTTTAGTCATTCCCTTACTCCGGAGCTGGTGGCAATGCCAACTGTTTCGATGACATTAAATCGTGCCAAAGCACTTGCGAGGTGAATATTTGAAAATTTATAAAAAAAAAATTGCCCAAACTATGAATTTTTCCCATTTGGCAGCATTACTAACGCAGCAAATTTATGGCCCAATTTCTGACCAAATCTGGCTGAATGGATCGGGGATTTGATGACAAATAATTTTATTGATTGATATAAATGTGGAGTAATTTGTTCAAAAGTGGTTCTTAATTTTGATTAGCTCCATTTGAATAAATTGGATTATTGGTGCTTCAAATTAAATGTTTCAAATATTTCCTGGCCTAGTAAACTTTAAAAATTTAGTTTAATTTGATTTGCTTGTTTTTTTTGGCTTAGGAAGTAGTGGACCTTATAGACCACACCGAGTCCTCCAGGGGTAATTTATATTGATATCGTTCTCTGCGCGCTTACAATTACAATCAGAGATAAATTAGGGCGCTAAACGCAAAACGGATGCTAATTAAAAGATTGACTTTTTGAAATAATGTACTCTCAAACCCCCAAGCATCAAAATTAACTTATTATTGCTTGGTCGCCAAA
Source organism: Rotylenchulus reniformis (assembly GCA_001026735.1). Lineage (NCBI taxonomy): Eukaryota > Metazoa > Nematoda > Chromadorea > Rhabditida > Hoplolaimidae > Rotylenchulus > Rotylenchulus reniformis. The sequence goes on along the minus strand of LDKF01000185.1, from coordinate 55,110 downwards.
GCGAGATCAAGTGGTAAAAATTTTTGAGATGAGTGTGCTTTGCCATGAAAAGCTCGTCTGAACTACAATTACAAAACGACAGACTCACGAAACACCGGATAGTGCGGAGTTCGGTCTTTCACATCCGATGTTCTGTGGTAAGCCACAAGAGCACGTATGATCGCTCGGCACAAAAAAGGATGCAAATTGATCTCGCTTTGGTGACCAAGCAATAGGTATTAGTAGGGCATCTAATTTAAGGCAAAAGCCTTTTTTCTGCGGGCTCAAAATGGCCTAAAAACCACATAAAACCCATTTTTAGCTTTATTAGAACCGTCTAACATCGATTTTTATTTGCCTTTTTGACCCTTTTTTGACTTTTTGGAGCAAATTTTAAAATTTTAGTGCTTTTTTTGAAAAAGTTATCTCAAAATGACATAAAAAAATAAACTTTTGAACCAAAAAGAATTCATCTTATACAAGAAATGACCAATTTTCTTAAGAAGAATAATCCAATTTTTCAAAAAACCGCTTCCTAATGGGGATAACATGTTTTTGTTTTTTATCTTGTTAAAATTATGCAATTATTTGTGTGAAATTGCTTCTAAGAACGAAAAAAAAAATTATTTTACAATAAAATTTTTAGATGCCATTTTTTGTATTTTACTGCCTTTTTCGCCATTTTTGATGCCTTTTTGGCGATTTTTTGTGCCTTTTTTTAGGCGCCCTAGGTATTAGGTATATTTGGAGGGTATGAGATTGGGGAACATTATTTCAAAAAGTCAATCCTTTTAACTTTTAACAAAAATGGCATTTGAATATTTTGTAAAAATTTCATTTAGAAACACAAATTTTGGGAAGAGAAGATAAAAGAATGTGGAAAAAGTGACTTCCAGAGTAGTTTTTTGATTAATTAAAACAATACACCATTTCCTCTATCCCTCGTCTCAAAGTATTCGTTTCGATAAATTTTCTTTTTCAACTCAGTCGGGCATGGACATATTTCTGTCTTAACACCCTAGCACCGGGGTTGACGCTACCAAAATTCGTCTAGTAAGCCAAAAAGCCAAGATTCGTCTAGAAATTCGAAAAATACATTTCATGTAGAACCCGCAAAATGATATGTAGAACCCGCAAATGGCATTTGATATAGACGAATTTCGACTTTTTGGTTGACTAGACGAATCTTGGTTTTTTGACTGACTAGACGAATCTTGGCTTTTTAGCTGACTAGACGAATTTTGGTCTAGACGAATCTTGGGGCAACGCCGGGGGTTTTTGTAGAGATCGGCCTGAGTCTGGGCCCAGTCTGGGTTTTTCTGGGTTTTTTCTGGTTTTTTTTCTGGGTCTGGGCTTGTCTGGGTTTTTCTGGGTCTGGTTTTTTTCTGGGTTTTTTGCCCAAAAAAACCAGACCCAGGTTTTTCTAAGCCCAAAAAACCCAGACCCAAGCGTTCAGACCTGGGTTTTTCTGGGTTCTGGGTCTGGGTTTTTCAAAATTGCCGATTTTAAAGATTTTTTTAAAAAAAAATACAAAATTTTTTGGTAAAATTGAATTTTTTTACTCCAACTTTGTAATATATTAATTCATTTATTTTACTTTGATATTTTACACTATTTTTTCCATTTTTTATGAATTGAATTTTCAAAATCACACATTATGAAAAAAACCCAGAACCCAGATTGGGCCCAGGCCCATTTTGACCTGGGTTTTTCTGGGTCTGGGTTTTTTCTGTGTTTTTTTTGCCCAGAAAAAACCAGACCCAGATGTTTTTGAAACCCAGAACCCAGACCCAGGTTTTAAAATTTTGCCGATCTCTATTTTTTTGTATTCCTTTTCTACACTCTTTCATTGAAGAGATTCTCTTTCTCTGCTATTTTCCATTCTCTTTCGCTTCTCTTTTCAACATTTGTATTCCTGTTGTGCCTTTTCCTCTGCGTCTCTGACAGACACAAAAAACAACATCATTTGTGTTCTTGCTCACTCATTCAAAAAATGTTTATCCAAAAATCAACGCTATAAATATAACGAAAAACTTTCCCTTTGTATGTTTGTGAGTTTATGTGCAATGCTGTTGATAGTTGATCATATATGTTTATTTGGTGAATGGTCAATGAACGCGAAATCCAACCATTCATCTCGCGCTGTTCCGTCTGTGAAGCACCGGCAAATGTAATATGCTTAAAATTAATAAAAAAAATTAACAAGAAACTAATAAGGAGGACGAATTTCCAACAATAATTTTTAAACATTATTAATTAGTTTTATTTTTAATATTTCGATGCATTTTCTATAATTTCCCCCGATTTTCTAGGCCTTGGCCGTCCACTCTCAGTCCATCCAGATCCCGAACTGCCCCGACGGATGGAGTTCCTTGTGGATCGGCTATTCCTTCGCCATGCATACCGGAGCTGGGGCCGAGGGCGGAGGACAATCGTTGAGGTAAAAAAAGAATTTTCATTCTAAAATAAAAAAATAATAATAAAATCCTAAAAAATCTTTAGAGCTTTAAACTAGAATTGGAGAGATTGAGCCATTCAAATACATTATCCAAATATCAAAATTAAATGGAAAATTCCAGCTCACCGGGCTCGTGTTTGGAGGACTTCCGAACAACGCCCTTCATCGAGTGCAACGGGCCCAGGGGATCTTGGTAAGAAATTAGCCAGAAATCCCAAAAAAATTTGAAAAATTTTCAGCCATTTCTTCGCCAACAAATTCAGCTTTTGGCTGACCACAGTGGATGACAATCAACAGTTTACCGTACGAAGGGCGCATATAATGTGAAAAATAAAAAAATATGAATGGAATGATATTTTCCCAAAATATTTCTTCAGAAACTTGTTAACATACCAGGTAAAAATCATTCAATTTCTTTGGACCTAAAAAAACCAAGAATTAATTATTTAATCAGATTTTTTAGCTCTAATTATCATTTTTGCGACGAAAATTTTATTTCCTATCATTTTCGAAGAAATTTTTCACTTGAATTTTTGCCAAGTTTCATAGAGAATATTTTATTTTTAAAATTTCCCCCCAGATCCGCAAAGTCAGACGGTGAAGGCGGGAGCGCAGCGGTCGCGCATTTCCCGATGCCAAGTGTGCATAAAGAACTTGCGGTAGCCAAAAATTTGTTGAGACCGATGATTTTAGCCTTTCACTGCCACACTTCCCTTTCATTTTTTTAGAAAAAATATAAATTCCATTTTTGTTGTTTAAATAGTGTCTTAGAGAAAATTTTTGTTTTTCTGATCCGATTTTCCTATTTTTGGTTGAAAATATAAAATCTCGCCTTTTCTATTGAATAAGCCAAAATAGGTTAGGTCGGACGTGCGTTTCTTCTGTGCGTTTCGTTTTTGTTTGTGAATTTTAGACAGAATAAATTCTTGATGACATTTACATAGCAGCGTTTTACAGGTATTTACATAGTTGCCGCGTGGCGCGACTTTTGCGGACCATGTTATAACTCGGATCATTCGCAACCTAAAGAAACCATCCTGCTGTTATCAAAAATAGACAAAAAATTAGCTACAAAATAAGCCTAAACTCATTAAATTGGCCAACTATGAAAAAAGTTATGGCAAAAATGAATTTTTTGGCCAAAATCACAGCATTTTGGCCATAACTTTTTCCACAGTGGAGCTATTTTGGTGGGCGTTGGCTAATTTTTTATTCTATTTTCGAAATCAAATCCTTTTTTTTAAATTGCGTTTGAACCGAAATAAAACAAAATTATTATGAAATGTCCGCAAATGTTGGTGCCGCAAAAGTCGGATGCCATTTGCTAAGTTATTTTATTTCTGAATATCAATTTCTAAACAACTAATTTGCCTAAACAAAAGCAATTACATTTACATTAAAAAAAGAAGAATCTCATGATTCCACAAATAATAGGAAGGAAGACGGGTGAAAGAAGGGAAGGAGGTGAAAGATTGGCAAAGAATGCTTTTAATTTTTTTATTATTTATAATTTCAATTTTTTGTTTTTGTTTAAGAGAGTTTGATTTTTTAATGGCAAAAAATTCCGATGGAATGGGATTGCATTGTATGGCTTACGAATCATTTGATTTTTCTATTCGGATTCAGTACCCATGGAAACCCCCAGTAAGAATTTAAAAAATTTATTTATTATTATTTATTTTCTTGTTTTGCCTTCCGCAAGTTTCGGTCCGCATGTTTTGAACGGCAAGTTTCGGCCGCCATTACAATAAATTTACATATTCGCCAAGATTTTAATTTGTTGTGAATGTCGTCAACCTCGAAACAACCAATCTACCTAAATGAAAGCAATTGCAACACAATAAAAAAAGGAATAAATCATGATTCCACAAAGAATAGAAAGGAAGACGGGTGAAAGAAGGGAAGGAGGTGAAAGATTGGCAAAGAATGCTTTTAATTTTTTTATTATTTATAATTTTCATGTTTTTTTTTGATTGTTAAGAGAGCTTAGTTTTAACGGCAAAACGCCCGATGGAATGGGATTGCATTGTATGGCTTACGAGAAGGCGTGAAGAGCAAGGATTGGTATGTACAACCATGGACAACTTGACCGTTGGCCGCAACCACTATTTAAGCATTTCGAAACCGATTAAAGCACAGCCAAACAATCATTTTACTCTCTGCTTAGCCTATATTTAACACGCCATGATAAAAATTAAAAAATAATAATTTTTATGATTGGTAAAGATCTAATGTGGAAAGGGTTTAGCTGTTAATCGTCCCCTAATTATCAATCTCTCACTAAATTAATGATCGGTAAGCTCTCTTCCCTCTTAGGCCGCAAATTTTTGCACATCTATCAAAATATTGAAAGTGTAGGGGCTCACATTTTCATTTTTTGAGAATTTTTTCTTAGGTTATCCGGTGTGATGAATTTCAAAATTTTTACAATAGCTTCACTGTCCCTAATTTATCCTATTTGTAGGGAAATCTTTATGAAAAATCATAGAAAACATGAGAATTGCCGATTAAGATTCATTTAAGATTCTTTTAATTTGTATATTTTTCCAAACTCCGTGATCATATCTTAAATTCTTAGTAAAACTATAGCTAGCTAATACATATTTTTCAATCTACCAAGTCCCTCGCCGATCTTTTTACTACAATATGGTCAAGTTGCTGGTTGTCTTCTTTCTGCTTGCTTTAACGATGCTGCTGTCATTGACTAATTTTGGCGATGCCAATAAAGCACCGATACCTGTAAAACCACCCGTCCATGGAAAACCACCAGGCCACGCAAAACCACAGGTATTTATTTATATTCGAAATATGTGTACAAATATTGAAAAAATCTTTAAAGAAATGTCATCTGAACCCGGGGAATGGATATTACTATGATCCGACGAGCAATCTATGCAGGGCAAGCCCATTGGATTTGCTTTAACGTATTTTTCCCGCCAATTTAAAGCCCGTCCCCGGAAACCAAAACCACTTCGGTTCGCTCGCCGCGTGCGAACAAGCTTGCAAGATGTCACCGGTATTTTGTTGTTTATTTATTTTTTAATTTATTTTTTAAGAGATGCTCTTCGCCCAAGTATGAGGGCGATAAGAAGTTACCGAAGCCGGTGACAAAATACTTCTACAACCGTCAGGCAAAAAAGTGCCAGGTATATACCGTATTACCTCTAATTTAAAGGTAACCTCTATTTTAAGGGTAACCTCTAATTTAAGGGTAACTATTAGCTGAGATTGAAAAATTTAAGGGCAACCTCTAATTTAAAGGTAACCTCCAATTTAAGGGTAATTACTGAAGAATGAAAATTTTCCTGAAATTTTTTTTATGTAACTGTAGCTGTGTTGTTTTTGTTGTTTTTTTAACCAATGGCCTCAATTTTAAAATGGAATTTTTGTCCGGGAGAAACCCTTACCCTTTATCCCATAAATTAATTCGATGAAATGATAATAAGTACTGAAGGCCAAGTTTTTATGCTGTAGACATAAAACTAGGGTACAGATTGTGGGCCTAAGAGAGTGTTGAAAATAGAAAGATCTTTCTTGTATCTCTAACGGACCTCTACTGACTGAGAAGAGGTTGCAACAATAGTAGGAGTCCTTCATATTCGAGAAAATATAGTTTTATTTTTTTAATATTTTATTTCTTTTAATGGTGACTAACTAAATAAATATTATTGACTTATTAGTTATTAAAGGAATCGGAAAAAAATGAAAATGAAGAAACTTCCCGGCCCAAGAAAATCTTTTAACGGATCACAGTTTTGTCAAGTTTGAAAAATTTAAGGGTAACCTCTAATTTAAAGTTAACCTCTAATTTAAGGGTAACTTTCGGTGAGGGTTGAAAATTTTAAGGATGTACCCTTAAATTAGAGGTAATACGGTAGTTGTAGTTTGGCAACAAGTATATTTGCTGGATTGGAGACCGGACTAAACGGCAAGAAAGATCTTGAAGCAAGTTTCTTGAAAAATCTTGACCCAAAAATTCAAGATCTCGAACGAGATTCAATATTTTTAAAAATTTGGATTTTTGATATGTAATTCGTTAAATGGAGAGCCTCCAAATCGCTCATCAATCAGTACAAAATCGAGTTTCTGAATTTCAGTCATTTGTCATTTCCAATTTTCGAAAAAAACTGATAATTTTTTCATCAACAACATGCAGTCTAATTTTTGTTCATTTATCAGAAAAATGTTGAAAAACAAAATTTCAAGCAAGACTGGAATCGAGATTCTTGAAAATCTTAATTCTTGAAAAATCTCGAAAAAACAGAAAGGGATCAAACAAGATCTTGATTCAAGATTTTTCAAGATTCTTGAAGCAAGATTCCTGGAAAATCTTGTCTTCTTGGTCCAATCTTTATGTTGGATATTATTTTTTACCCTACCAGGGGATACAAGCTGGATAAGATCCAAATAGCCAAATATATTGCCTAATACATGCATTTTGCAGCCATACCCTTACACTGGGACTGTTGTTAACCACAACGCCAACTGTTTCGACTACCTTGAGAATTGCAAAAAGGCTTGCGAGGTTTTATTTATGTTTTAAGGAAAATAATTTCATAAATCATGAATTTAATTCCCGTTTTGCAGCATCATTGAACACAATGATTGTGGTGAGCCCAATATCTGCCCAAATTTTGGCAGAATGAATCGCGGATTTTGATGCCAATAATTCTATCTATCGATATAAATGAGAGTGATTTATTCAAAAGTGGATGATACTCATGATACTCTTTAATTTTGATTGATTCCATTTTGAATTGGATTATTGGTGCTATCAAATTTGAGTATAGATGGGGGAGAAAATCCATTAAAAATCCTCACAAGTGAAAATCACCCAACTCAGGAAAAATAGTCAAATTGGAGATGGGACAAATTTCCAACCCCGGTTTGGTTTTTTTAGTAAAATAGGTTTTGGGGTTTTTTGTGGTCTAAAATCAACAGAAAAATCTAGAAGGGATTCAGGGTTTTTATTTCTAAATTTTCGAATTTTACCGTAAAATGAAATTTTGGGGCTTCTGGCTGTTTTTAAAGCCTACTAGGCCGTAATTGTAAAGATTAATATAAATTATGCAGAAAATTGTTTCCAAAAACCTTTTTATTTTTCAAATATCAGTGAAATATTGGAATTTTCCTAGATAAAACATGATTTTTTCTAATTTCAAAATTTTTTTACCGAATTTCGTAAAGTTAAAACGGGGTTAAACAATTTATGCTTAACCTTATTAAGCTTTTAAGAGATTTAAGTTTTGATTGATCAAATGGCGGGTTTTTAACGCTCTAATAGTTATCTAATAGGGATGAGTTGCATTGATCTCATTATTTTGCTGTGTTTCTTTCACTGCAATTTGATCAATGATCACGAATGAAAAAGATGGTCGTAAAAACGAACTATGAAATTATCAATTTGCAAATTTTTTGTGATGAGCGTAAACTTTGCCACGAAAAGCATTTTTGAACAGTAACTACAAAACAACAGGCTTACCAAACACCGACTAGTGTGGGGTTCGGTCTTTCGCGTCCGGTGTTCTGTAGTAAGCCAAAATAACACGTATGATCGCTCAGCACCAAAAGGGATGCAAATTGATCTCGCTTTGGCGACCAAGCAATATCTATGCGAAAAAACTTCTTCATCTCTGACTTATCCATATAACTGTATTAAAAATAAAAGAGACTTCGAGATTTTTCGGCTGCTAGGGCGTTAAAAACTGTCAAATAGTATAGTCTGACCGAAAACTTTTTTTCTAAGTTTGTTAGGCCGAAAATATAAGGTCTGTTCCAAAATTATAAGGTCACCTGACTTTTTCATGGTAAAAACATGATCAATTAAACAGATTCCGTTCTTGAGCTTTAAAAATATTGGATTGGGACATAGGTAATTTCCGAAATGTTGAAATTAATTTTTCTCATCATTTTTAACAATATATCATCAAACTTTTTTTCAGAATATATTAGGGTATCGGGGACTGATGGCCCGACAGACGAGGGAGAAGAAGGAGCGGGTGATCAGAAGGCCTTGGGATGAGCCCCGACCAGAAACCCAAGGAGTTGGAGAACGGGAGTGGGGTCCCGGAACTGGTGGGCCGAGAAGGATCGGAGAACCCGGGGTGGGAGAAGTTGGTCCCGATTCGGAGTGAGTGTTGGAGGTGCAGGTGGACCCCCAATCGATTCGAGAAGAGGAAGTCCAAGCAGTGGGAAGGAACTTTCGTTCCCGAAAACGGACAAGGAAGGAGAGGTTGGAGGGCTGGTCAGGCCCGAGGACGGATTGAGAGGAGTGTTACGGTCCGGTCCCAAATCCAGGTCCAAAAGTCCCCAAATTAAGATCAACAACGCAAAATCAAACAGTTTATTAATCTCAAACTTGGGTAATTAAACCGGTAATATATACATGCGCGGCAAAAACCAAAGAGGAAAACCCCGCTAAATTCCAGGGGCCAGAGGGTACAAGATTCAAGGGATAGAGGAGAAGAATCAAGAAGAATGCGAGCGGGACAATGAAAATGAATGGTCCAGGAGGGGATATGGCAGATGAGGAAGAGGAGGGTGAATAAAGGAGAAGGGAAGATGTGAAGGAGAAGAGGGGGAAGATGAAGAAGGAAAGGGGGGAAGGGGTATAAGATGAAGGAGGAGGTGAAGAAAGAGGTGAAGAAGAAGGAGGGGGAGGGGTAAATGAGGAAGTGGAGGAGGAGAAGGTGAAGGGGGAGGAAGGGAGAAAGGAGAGGGAAGTAGAAGGCGAAGAGGGGACAACTGTGGAACTGGGGGATTTGGGTGGGCTTAAATAGGCAGCGAAATCAGGGGGAAACGGAACAGAATGTGGTGATTAACGTGAGAACGGATGTAAAAACGGATGAAAATGATCGGAAAGGAAGGAGGAAGAAGGGGGAAGATGAACGGAAATGGACCGGAAGGGTGCGAATGATAGCATGGGAACGGATGGAAGAGGGGGATCAACGGATGGAAATGGCCAGAATGGGGATGGTGATTCACATGGTATGGGGGGGGAGGGGGACATGGGAACGGATGAAGGAAAGGGGGATTGGGATCACTGATCACTTCGTACCCTTGTCGCCAATCCATTCAATCTTTGGCGACATTCCCGGCCGCAACGGGATCTTTGGCGACCTTTCCATTGTTCGGTGGGACGTTGTTCGGTGTCGGCTCTTCCAGGGCCTGGCGAGGGACCGACAATATCATGGACATTAACGGCATCAGTCGCAATTGCACCACTTGAAGTTGGTCGCTGAATCGGTCCATCCAGTGTCGCAAAGTCCCTGGTGCTGGCGTAGTCCCGTCGGGCTGGCCGGGTCGTAGAAGGTTGTTCTTGGCCTTCAGCGATGTGAGCCGCGTCGCAAAGTGCGTCAATGTCGATTTTGCCTTGCCCAAAAATAGTTTTGTCTCCGGTTTGATGTACTCCCACTGCTGCATCGGAAACAACGGAACCATGCTCAAAACTCGGTCGGCCATGGCGAGAGAATCCGGTTCGATGTTTGTCACCGCGACGGTGGAGAGAGAGTTGGCCTTAGTGGAGGAGCTTCCAGTCTTGGTCTTGCTGGGCTTCGCGGTGGTGGAGCGTGTAGTGGGATTGTTTCTCAGTGGAATAAGCTCCCAAAAGAGGTTATGGAAATCAATAGTACAGATACATTTAGGAAGGCCCTAGAAATGTCAGAATTTGGCGGTTAGGGTCAATTCCCCCTCAATATTCATTTTGTATTTTTTTTATGTTGTTTTGCTCTCTTTCCCCTCTATTTTCACATTTTATACATTTATTTTTGTGATGCTTGATATAGCAATTTGACATTGTATTTATTGTATTTTCTTCACCACTATTAGTGTGCCAATGGCACCTTGTGGCTTGACTGAATAAATTGAATTGAATTGAATTGAAGGACCTTCGAGTTGGTATTCTTGGACTTGACGGGCTTCGCGATGGTGGAGAGGCGTGCGGAGGGGAGCACGTTCGAGCTGCTGCTGGTGGAGTCGACGGACTGGGTAGTCGAGCGGGCGGGAGGAACGATGTTCGATCCGCTGGTGGTGTTGACGGGCTGTGTAGTCGAACGGGCGGGGGGAACGTTGTTCGATCCGCTGGTGGTGTTGACGGGCTTGTCCATGCTGCGCGATTGATCACGGGGGTGGTCTGTCGGGTTCTTGCGTGCTTGATCACAGGGCGCCTGGTTGTTGCGGGTCCGTTCGGGAGGGTGGTAAGCCGGGTTACGGAAGGGGGAGCGTCGAAAGATCGGACGGTGGTGTCGAAGAGTCGGCGAAGGACGACAGCGAGCTAACGGTGTCGGAGATGGGTGCCCGATTCTCGGATGAGAAGAGGAAGAGGATCGTTGTCGCGCCGGTGTAGGCGTTCTTTTGTCATGACGCTTTTCCACTGGCTTTGTTTCCACTGGCGGACGATCGGATGCGACCACGGATGCCACAGAGTGAAGCTTGGAAGGTGGAGCCGGTGGTGGAGAGGCATTTCGGCGCTTTCGATCCATTTTGTTTTGCATTTTGTTCTGGAATGAAACGAGGGAATTTGTCGAGGGAAGCGAAAGAGATGTGTTGGTGGGAGGGGTAAGATGGGCGGCGGAAGGGGGGAACGCATCGTAAGGACAGTCAAAGGGGACCGCGGAGGTGAAAATGAAGGCGAAGTTGCTCTGATGGAGAAAGAAGGGGGAAACACCGAGACGGGGGATTTGAGTTGTTGACCGCGGAAGTAATGGATCTTGGACCCAGGGCCACAGGCATAAGGAAAGCGAGAGGAGTGGGGCAAAGAACCAGACCAAAAATGACCGTCATAAGGGGGGGGGG
>LDKF01000185.1:19384-43780 GCA_001026735.1 Rotylenchulus reniformis | reverse complement strand
CGGGCCTTGCAGGTGGAAGGCACCGATCAGAAGTAGGAGAAAGGAGAAGGAGGAGTGGCTGGTCGGGAGCCCTTGGACGGGTGCCGATTTGCAGCTGAGGGTGATCGGGCCTTGCAGGTGGAAGGCACCGAGCAGAAGTAGGAGAGAGGCGAAAGAGGAGTGGCTGGTCGGGAGCCCTTGGACGGGTGCCGATCTGCAGCTGAGGGTGATCGGGCCCTGCAGGTGGAAGGCACCGATCAGGAGGAGAAGGGTGGGCCTAGTAAGGACGGGCACGGCACATCTTTGGATTCTGGGGCGCACCAAGTAGGGTGGTGAAGATGGAGGAAGGAGGGCCTACTGTTGGTGGAGAAGACTGATGTCGAGGCTGATGGAGAGGATGCGAAGAGGAAGGTGTAGATGTAGATGAAGGAAGAAAGACCGACCCACTCGGATGAGTGGGTCGTCCCGGGTCGTGGCACCAATTCTATCGGGGACTGGGGGCCCGACAGACGAGGGAGAAAAAGGAGCGGGTGATCAGAAGGCCTTGGGATGAGCCCCGACCAGAAACCCAAGNAGTTGGAGAACGGGAGTGGGGTCCCGGAACTGGTGGGCCGAGAAGGATCGGAGAACCCGGGGTGGGAGAAGTTGGTCCCGATTCGGAGTGAGTGTTGGAGGTGCAGGTGGACCCCCAATCGATTCGAGAAGAGGAAGTCCAAGCAGTGGGAAGGAACTTTCGTTCCCGAAAACGGACAAGGAAGGAGAGGTTGGAGGGCTGGTCAGGCCCGAGGACGGATTGAGAGGAGTGTTACGGTCCGGTCCCAAATCCAGGTCCAAAAGTCCCCAAATTAAGATCAACAACGCAAAATCAAACAGTTTATTAATCTCAAACTTGGGTAATTAAACCGGTAATATATACATGCGCGGCAAAAACCAAAGAGGAAAAACCCGCTAAATTCCAGGGGCCAGAGGGTACAAGATTCAAGGGATAGAGGAGAAGAATCAAGAAGAATGCGAGCGGGACAATGAAAATGAATGGTCCAGGAGGGGATATGGCAGATGAGGAAGAGGAGGGTGAATAAAGGAGAAGGGAAGATGTGAAGGAGAAGAGGGGGAAGATGAAGAAGGAAAGGGGGGAAGGGGTATAAGATGAAGGAGGAGGTGAAGAAAGAGGTGAAGAAGAAGGAGGGGGAGGGGTAAATGAGGAAGTGGAGGAGGAGAAGGTGAAGGGGGAGGAAGGGAGAAAGGAGAGGGAAGTAGAAGGCGAAGAGGGGACAACTGTGGAACTGGGGGATTTGGGTGGGCTTAAATAGGCAGCGAAATCAGGGGGAAACGGAACAGAATGTGGTGATTAACGTGAGAACGGATGTAAAAACGGATGAAAATGATCGGAAAGGAAGGAGGAAGAAGGGGGAAGATGAACGGAAATGGACCGGAAGGGTGCGAATGATAGCATGGGAACGGATGGAAGAGGGGGATCAACGGATGGAAATGGCCAGAATGGGGATGGTGATTCACATGGTATGGGGGGGGAGGGGGACATGGGAACGGATGAAGGAAAGGGGGATTGGGATCACTGATCACTTCGTACCCTCGTCGCCAATCCATTCAATCTTTGGCGACATAGGGATTATAACTAACAAAACATTAAAAAATATTCGACCCTATTAAATTCGAACATTTTAAAATATAAATTTAAAAAGTAATTCTATTCAAACCGGTTCAAAATTGGGAAAGATATCAAAAATGGTCGTTTTTCGTGGTTTTCAAAAATTCATAACTCGGCTCAAAGTGAATATTTTTCGATGCGGTTTTTTGCACCTTGTTCAGAATTTGAAAGGCTATCAGATATAAAAAGATTAGATTTTTAAAAAATTTTCTCGGCCAACTTGAAAAATGGTGTGTTTTTTAAACCGGTTCAAAAACCGGTTTAGAGAATCAATTTCGTAAAATGCTGAAACATGTCAACTGAGTTTTTGTCTGAACTATTGGGTTGGGACATAAGTAATTTCCGAAAATAACTATTTTCAAGCCTTTAGTTCTTTGCTTTTGCAAGCTCAAATCCAAATCTGATAATGGCATTATATACTACTGACTCTCTTTTATTTAGCTAACATTTGAACGAATCGATTTGTGAATAGAAAAAATGAATTTGGATTTAAAAGAAATGAAGGAGTCAAAAACAGTCTGTTAAAAGAATAATTTTTTTCATGCAAAACATCAAAATATAAATGATTCTTTATATAATAGTTAATAAGATTAAGGCTTGTAGATTATTTTATTCAAGCGGAATTTTTCGGTAAAAAATAATTCAAAAATATTGAATTATTTTATTAAATTTTTGATTTTTGCATTTCCGTAGTTGATTCTAACTAAAAAGCACTGGGATAAAAAATTATTTATTTTCTTTGATTTAATTCGAAATTTTTTAATAATTTTATTACCGATATACATACAAAAGATGGTTCTCCATTTTAATGTACCGATTGATTATGTTTTATCCAATGCCATTGTATGGAAATTCAATTCTCTCATTATTTCTAAAGTTAATTTTCTTTAAATAATAAAATCATTTTTTCAAACCAATCAGCTAATTTTGAGTCTAAAGATGGGAAATATGATCACTCAGGAATACAAACAAAAATTAATATTGGAATTTGATTTCATTTTACATTTTTTTTATAAAAAAATTTGAATTTAATTTCGGTCGAATATTTTTAATGCTTTGTTAGTTAATAATCCCTATGATATACTTTGAAAAAAAGTTTTATGATATATTGTTATAAATGGTGAGAAAAATTAATTTCAACATTTCGGAAATTACTTATGTCCCAATCCAATATTTTTTAAGCTCAAGAACGGAATCTGTTTACATTGATCATGTTTTTACCATGGAAAAGTCAGGTGACGTTATAATTTTGGAACAGACCTTACCATTGTACAGAATTTTATGCTTTATCTTCTGGTATTTTTAAAATTTTTTAGGCCAAAACTTCGAAATTTTCACGAAATACTGAAAATAGATTTTTAAGGGATATTTCGAACTTTTCGTTGCTAGGTCATTAGTCGAAAAGTGCCAATGTGGGCGTTAGTCGAAAAAATGCCAATGTGGAAAAGTGCCAATGTGGGCGTTAGTCGAAAAAGTGCCAATGTGAAAAAGTGCCAATAACGGAATGAATAAAAAGTTACATGATTATAAAATAAACATAAAGTAAATATAAATTATATAATTAAAAAATAGTAAATTAAAATAGAAATTTTTTAAAAATACACTGAATCGAATGTTAGAAGTTTAAATATGCAAAAAATAAATATAGGGATGGGCCTCTTCTGTACGGCGTATTTTTTATTGGTAACATAATTATAAGTTATAATAAAGTTTGTTTCGGCCCATACCGTAGACACACAAAGCCAACTTAAAGACACATCAAACAGCAATAAAAGAAGAAAAAGACCAATAAAAATTCTTGGACGGAACGGCTAACGAGATACTCCTCCAGCCGCAGTTCTCGTCAGCGAGTATTTCGATAATTTCACCGGGACCGTAATTTGTTGAGATAAATTCAAAATCCTCCGCTTAAAAAATGGGATCATCACCTTGATAATGCTCAGAATATTAGTGTAATTTTAAACTAAGCACAAGTGTATTCCCATTTCTCACACAATTGTATACTGAATTCTTCGTCTGGAGAATTGAAAATAAATTCCATGTTATGCCGTGCAAGTATGTCAATGTGTTCAACTAAATTGTTCGAATAAAAAAATATTTACACTTTTGTACCATCGGATTCTTCTCTGCTAATCGAAACTTCCTGGCTAAGAGAAATTTCTTCGCCTGATAAATCACGGCTTCTCGAATCTTCTTTGCCAGTCATTATATTGACTAAGGACTCTCCTTGCATTTCACTGGACATTTGTGTATAATTTGATCTTACAATGACTGATGATCTATCGGCTGTTAAACTATCTTTTCTGCCAACGACTCGATCGATAAGAACATCCGCATGTCTTTTTGGTTTTTCCGCGAGAAGAGGGCTTCGAACGAGTCAGAGTCGGTTGGATTCCGTGTCCAGATTGTAACTTTCTCTTTCGCTATAAATTAAATCTAGAAATTTGTATCTTGTACCGAATACCTCGCGTATACGCTAGTCCTTTCTAGATGATGTTCCTTTCTTGCAGCATACACTGATAAACTGCAATTAAAGGAGAAGCCGTGCAAATCGGTAAAATAAGAACAGGAAAAATGGAGAATGATTGCTCCTACACTGAACCCAATTTCTTTGACTCCACCAACATTAGCGAAAACATTTCACCGATAGGTTCGGTGTTGTTCTCAATATATTTTTCTTGCAAGGTCATATTCATTATTGTTTTACAAAAAGTAGTTTAAAATTTTTTTAATCTTAATTTAATTTTACAATACTTATTTTACTATCCTCAGATAATTAATATATTATTCCACCCTTATTGGCACTTTTTCGACTAACGCCCACATTGGCACTTTTCCACATTGGCACTTTTCGACTAACGACCCAGCACGGAACTTTTCGGCCGAATTTCGAAAAACAAAAAGAACAGAAGATAGATCATAAAATTCTGCACAATATTTTTTATACTTTCGGCCTAGCAAAAAAAAAATCGGTACTTACATATATAGTTTGTATCCTATTTTTTGATCAAATTTTCCAAAAAAATATTTTTTTATTGAAAACACTGTAAAACTAATTTCCTAGGGGCAGTTTTTGACGCTGAATCCGAATTTGACGTCCGTTTTGACGTCCGACGTCATCTGACGCAATTTTTTGACGTCTGAATTTTTTGACGTCAAAATTTTTTTTCAAAATTGAACTTTTATGCATTGAAATCAGTGAAATACAATAAAATAAATGTTCACATGTCTTCTATGTGCCGTATTCCCGCGCCCACCAGAAATTTTCGGAAAAAATTTTTGACGTCAAAAATTTCTGACGTCAGAAAGTTGCGTCAGATGACGTCGGACGTCAAAACGGACGTCAAATTCGGATTCAGCGTCAAAAACTGGCCCTAGGAGGTCATTTTGAGGCATTTGGGACAAAAAATATTTTTTTGGAAAATTTGATCAAAAAATAGGATACAAACTATATAAGTACCAAAAAATCGGGCAGATTAGCCCATATGGCGTTTTTTAAAGTCCTAGGACCGTTTTTCGTGCTCTTTTTCCACACTATTCCATTGCAGAGATCTCTTTCTCTGCTTCTTCTTTACATATTATTTTCCAACTCGTTCTTCTTCTTTGTGTGCTTTCCTCTGTTTCTCTGGGAGAAACAAAAAACATTCATTATAATACAAATCTTTGCTCACCCAAATAAAAAGTAAAAAAAAATGAGAAATCTTAAAGGCTCTACACGAAAACTTTCTTTATGAATTCGTCTATTCTGCTCATCATATTTTTAAAATTTACTTGGTAAATTTTTATATTTTAAATTTTGTTTTGAGAAGAATTGGCCATCCCGAATTGTTCTGGCCAACACTTCTATTTTTGATTTTTTTTTGAATTATTTTTTCCATTTAGCGAAATGTCTTCAATCTCGGCGAATCTGTTGACCACCGCATCAGGCCATGCGGTGCCCATCATTTATGGGACCGCGTGGAAAAAAGAACGCACCGCTGAGCTGGTGGTGGCCGCGGTACTGGCCGGATTCCGGGCCATAGACACCGCATGCCAGCCCAAGCACTATGCTGAGGTTAGTTTGGAATAAATGGTCCAGAATTATGGTTTTGCTCAAATTTTTGATCTGATTTTTCCAGATCCTTTACTATATTTCAGTGTATATATTTTTTAATAAATTTTGAAATTATCGACCCTTTTTTAAGTAAATCCTAAAATCCTTGAATATGCAACAATAATCTAAACTATGAAAAAGGTTTGAAAATCCAACAAATCGGTCACCTTAACCCCGAAATAATTTTTCGGTGGATGAAAAACAAAATTTTTCTTGACTGCATCTATGAGGACCGCCAGCATTAACTAAAAATTACTCAATTTTCTTAAAAAAGGATCTAAATCTCAGAATTTATAAAAATTATTTTTTACAGCCCCTAGGGCATCGCCAGAAAAAATAGGACACCGTGAAGGAGTAAAAGTCGATGGGAGTTAGGGAGGTGGATATTTAGAACGAAAAAATTTGATGTCCTCGATGCATTCGCCGATGAAATTTTGAGCTTTTAGGCTCGCCCTTTCCTTTGAAATGATCATTTTTTTGCTAAATTTCACTATAATAAAGGACCGTAGAAATTTTAGAGAATTTGGGCCATTTTGGGCCATTTTTTGTTTCTTTGAATTTCAGGAACAGGTCGGCCAGGCCCTGCAACAGCTGCACACCCAGCACGGCATCTCTCGTGCGGATCTGTTCGTCCAGACCAAATTCACCTCCCTCGGGGGACAGGATCCGGCCCGAATCCCTTACGACCAAAATGCGCCACTGGCCGATCAAATCCGCGAGTCGTGCGCAAAAAGTTTGGCCAATCTACAAACAGACTATCTAGACTCTTTGCTGCTCCATGGACCTATGAGGTTGTTTGAAGAGCGATAATTTTAGTTTGGCGGGTAATTAGTTTGTGATTTTAATGTCGATATTTTTATAAATAAAACGCTTAAACTCAAAGAATGGAAATTTTAAATTAATTTTTTTTTGAGAAATTTTTATACTGAAATTACTTTCGAAATAACAACAAGAGACTTGGTAATATTCAACTCTTTCTCTTAAAAAATTCTATTTTTTATTAACTTTAAAGTTAGTCATTTTACGGTTTTGAGAATAGGAAGAATTTCATCAAAATCTGAAAATTCAAACTTGAAAATTAGAAAAAATAGAACAAAAAACTGAACAAGTGGTCTAACTTTTCAAATTTTTCGACTATAAAGAGCGAAACATTTTGCGAAATCTACTGAATCCGGATTTAGCACCTTTTTACATGTAAAGTTCGAACTTAAAATTCCATTTTCCTTCAGATCTTTGCCGGATAATTTGCTGGTTTGGCGCGTCTTCGAGGAGTTGCATGCACAGGGCAAAACTCGGCGCATCGGTCTCAGCAATTTCTACGATCTTTCGCTGTTGCGCGCAGTGTTTGAAGAGGCGCGCGTGAAGCCCGCGGTGCTGCAAAATCGCTTTTATGCGGAGACAGGACACGACAGGGAAGTGCGCGAGTTCTGCAAGCGCAACGGCATTGTATATCAATCATTTTGGACACTGGTCGGCCATTTGTAATTTAGTCTAGACCAGAAATTCCATTTTTTAATTTGATTTAAACTTGTACATAAAATTTTCAAAAGCATCATTTACTAATGTGCTAGAATCTTTATAAATAGAGGCTTAATCAGTGAGGCTATCGGAGCTGAAGGCTCAGAAATGCCACCCTATCGGAGCCGCCCGGTAGCCCATTTTCTGCGCAAAAATTGACAATTTTCAGAAATTCCGAAAATGCAGCTCTAACAACAAGAAGTTAGTTGCACTTTATTTGCCAAAAAAATCCGGTCTTGCGGGTGACACTTCCCCCTCGCTATGGAATTGCTTTATAAATTTTGATTAGATATGGGAGATAGGTACTCACAATAGAGGAGTGTTTATTTGTTTAGTTGATTTATCTCCCATTCTTCAGACCGCAAATCCGCACGCACTGAGAAGTCCCATTGTGCAGGGGCTGGCCAAAAAACGGAATGCAACGGCCGAACAAATTTTCTTCCGCTTCACCATGGACATTGGCATCACACCGCTGAGCGGCACCACAAACAAGTGATTGATTTTGATCGACAAGTGATTGATCGATGCAATTTTTAGCATTTTATCGAATTTTTTAATAGGACCCACATGGAACAGGATGTTGCGGTGGCAGGCATGGCGCCATTGAGTGCTGATGAAATTGGACAGATCGAAGCGGTGCTTTACGAAGAATGATGGCTAATAAAAATATTTCCCGATGCTTGGAAATGATTTTCATATTGAAACCAATGAAATTGCATAAATTATGCAACATTATTTCGTAAATACGAAACAAACCTTATTATTTTTTTATTAAGAAAGGAGGCGGAAGAGGGATTTATATTTTGTATATAATTTATATCCGCTCTAAATGATCGATTTTCTACTCAAAACAATCTTATATAAGGGATGGAAAATTTTTAGTGCAGAAAATTTTGACTCGAATGACATCAAAAAATATTTTAAATGAAAATTCGGAAACATTATGAATAAAAATTGGAATTGTCGTAAATAAATCGTGTGAATTGGTATAAATTATGCACTATAAATAAAATTGATCGACCAGGAAAATTAAGAAATTCCTTGATTCGAACTTAAGAGGACTAGAGATCGGACAAATTTTAAAACCTGGTTCTGGATCTGGTTCTGGTTTTTCCAAAACCTGGTTTTCTGGTTTTTCCTGGTCTAAAAAACCAGAAAAAACCAGGTCAAAATGGACCTGGATCCAGGTTCTGGTTCTGGTTTTTTTTTTTCAAAAATGCGAATTTTGCCCTAAAATCGAACAAAAATTTTAAAAATCGATGCAAGATTAATCAAATCCTCTAATTTTCAAGTGTTTTTAATTAGAGATCAACCAAGTACAATGTATTTACGTACACGAACTTCATGGAGTACGTGAAAAAAAATGCCGCATGTAGAAGCCGCAACAACTCGCGGTCTGGAGACAAAAAAAGACTCTTTTTTGTAAAAAGGGGTACAAACTAAAGCATAATCTTTTTGACACGTGCTAACTCAAGTACAGCATTTTTCACATGTTTTTAGTACGGGACTATATTATACGTATAATAATCGAGTACGGTACGTAAACTGGTACATATTTTCACAAAATTTCCTGTAATACGTACACGAATTTTTATTAAGTACAGTATGCGTTATACTAGTTTTTTACCACACGGGCTAATTAAATGTCGTATTTTTCACGTGTTTTCAATACGTGATTATACGTGTCACCCTTGTTACTGGTAAGTGACACTGGTAAGTGTTTTCTCAAAATTTTAAAAATTTATTTGTTTTCTAGGCCTAGGCATACTCGAGTAGCCCATAAACATGCAATAATGGCATTTTTCTAAAACGGTTTATAAGTTGTGAATAATTCATCAGAAAAATTTATACATCATATTCTCTTAAGGAGGTGCCCGGCGGTCCCGATAGGGGCCGCCGGAGAAAATTTTGAGAATTTGTGACCTATTTCTGAAGAAAATTGATCAATTTTTGGTCAAAAATGTCTGAAAATGAAATTTTGTTTAGAAATTTTGCTGATTTCGCTTAACAAAAAAAACCCAGAAAAAACCAGGTCCAAGAGGCCTGGTTCTGGATCTGGTTCTGGTTTTTTGAAAACCTGGTTTTCTGGTTTTTTCTGGTCTAAAAAACCAGAAAAAACCAGAACCAGAAAAAACCAGAACCAGAAAAAAACCAGGAAAACCCAGAAAAAACCAGGTCTGGATCCAGAACCAGTCCGATCTCTAAAGAGGACTATGATATCAATTTCGGGTGCTGACATTTCTGGCCGTTCATTATAACTCGGTTCAAAACGAATTTGCTGTCAAAAAACAGAAAAAATTAGCTACAAAATAAGCCAAAATCCATCCAAATTGCTCCACTGTGAGCTTTGGAGAGCTTTTAAAAATAAATATTCATTGTAATACTTGTTGCGATTCCTAATGATTTTAATTCCAAACTGGAATTTGTTGGAAATGATAAATCAAATCCAACAAAATTAAAAAATTTAAACAATTAATACCTAAATACAAAAGTTAATATCTATCAAATTATACTTGATTTTTTTCCATATCCTAAAATAAGCATAAAGTAAAATTTGGCCATCCTGCCAAGAAAATAATAAAATTAATATTGACCAACAACCCAACATCAGAAAAGGTTGGTGGTACCTTTATTTTTCAAATAATCTTTATATAATGATTTAATATTGGAAATTCAAGTACTGTATATGGCGTCCTATCGATTAGGCATAACCTGGACATCATAAAAATCAAAAGTTCTATTTCAATGAGGACATAGCAATAATCAAGAAATATAGACCAAGTTTTATTATTTGTTACCTAAGTTGAAATCATATTCGACAATAATAAGCGCACATTGACCATTAATCAAACTTTTGGCATTTCCTGCTTTCGTGCCGCAGCATTTTGTGGCATTTGGACAACAGATCTATTCTGGGATTTCATCAATTTGTAGGCCCGGTAGATGATGGAGTAGATCCAGTAGAGCAGAATCAAACCCAGAATTGCAAGGGTCATTATGCCAAGATTTTCTTTAAAAATTGATTAAAAGTAAGCAAAATGGACAAACTATCAAATTCTCATTTGATTAGGTATATACATATGTAAGTATAAGTTTTCTTCATTTTTTGACTTTTAGATAGATCTCCGTTTATATAGTACTTCGATGGAAGTTAAAAAAGGGAAAAATATTGTTAACGTATTTTTAGATATGCATGTTTCTGCAAATCTCTTTTACCAATTTTATAATTTCTGGTGAATTTTTCGAAATTTTTGTTTTTCTAGAATAATTTATTTTCCGGTTTTAAGGAATTTTGCGTTTCTGATGGGATCTACGGAAACCACACCTCCTTTGTTCGTTGAGGACCAATGTTCAACTTGACTGACTATTGCCATTCCGACCAATATAGTTGCGAGTATCAAATAAAGTGGCTAAATGAATAAATATTATGAAAAAGTAAATTTAAAAAGCTTAATATTTTCTGATAATTGCAAAGTCTATCGATATTTTACTCGAATTTTAAGTAAAAATGAAAATAAATTACAAATCAGACCCCACAAATGAGAGCAGGTAGATAGAGATAATGGTTGTGCTTTATATGCGCCAAAATTATCAACACAGCCAGAATAATGGTGAGCAAATCAACCTCAATTAAAAAAATTGTATTAAAAAGGAAGAAATTCAATTTACAATTGGTATTATGGAAGCAAAGGAAAAGTAGACAAAATGGCCGAAGGAGCAGTGGCCAGCAGCAGAAGTACACAAAATGCCGAACATCACCAAAATGCTGATGAAATGCAAAAAAGCCAAGAAAATGCCGATGATGGCCACAATTGTGGCACCCTTTGAGGAAAAATGTTAAGGAAATTGTTAGACATGGACTAAAAATTAAAAGCTTTAGTTAAAATCAACAACCTTACTCTTTATCTAAATGGCTCCAAATTCTATTGAATTTTTAGTATTTTTTTTATTGATCCAGTATGGAAGCATTAAATCACATCGAAATATTAAGAAAATTCGCCATCAAAAATGAGGATAAGTGGTTAGCAGATATTAAAATTTTTTGTTATTTTTCTCACTGTTTTAAAAGAGATCAATCATCTTGATGCAATTGACTTGACCGCAACAACAATAAGAATTCATTTTTCTAAAATAGATCATGTTAAATGAAATCTGGCGGACAGAGTTTGTTCGAGACTCGGACTCTGATGTTAATGTTGGAAGAAGAAATATAAACTAGAGACCGGACCAAGACAAGAAGAAACCTGATTCAAGAATCTTAAAAAAATCTTGGTTCAAGATCTTTATTGAACCTTTTCTGGTTTTTCAAGATTTTTCAAGAATCAAGATTTTTTAAGAATCTTGGTTCAAGATCTTTATTGAACGTCAAGTCCGGTCTCTAATATAAACTGAATAGATTTTTTTTGTTAGGCCAAATTTTCATTTGTGGCCCTTTACCGTATTTCCTGTATTATGAGTCCCGGTGGTCTTATTTTTCAACCCCTCTTCAAAAGAGATCTATTCAGGGAAGGGAGGGATTAATTGCAGAGAGGGAATTTATTTTACATAACATGAGCCATGATTTTCTACCCATTTTGAATCAAGTGGACCATATTATTGATGCAAGAATTTCCTAAATCAGTTGTGAATGAGCATGGTAAAAGAATTTTAAAATAAATTTAAAAAATTATTGCTAAATATTTAAATTTTAGTAATTAATATTTTTAACGGAATTTTTTTTTATTAAATTTTCGACTATTTTCTTGGTCAAATAAAATAAATGTTTGACAAATATTTGTCTAGCAGTGATTAGTAATTTGAATTTACGTTACTCTTTTTGATGGGATGAAATCCGGTTTTTTGGAAGGAACTTAATGTAGAGTAACCATAAAATGCCTTTTTATATATTTGAAAATATGATTATCATGTGATACGATCCTATATTCATACTTTTTCTTATATGAATATATTAAATTATTTATTACTACTCTAATTTAATCGGAGTTGAAAAAAAGAAAATCTATAAAATGATGAGAGATAATATAGTTAAATGAAAAGCCAGCAGATGTTTGTATAAAATCGCTTCATATATTTCAACAAAGACAGAATTCAAAAGTTAAAATCTATTCACTCTCCCAAAATATTAGCTATCCGCTTTTCATCATAATTGTCCATCCTCATTCATTAGTTCATGCGGCTTTGGTTATGCTTTGATTTGATTCTAAAAAATTAATTGCTTTATTATAATTGCAGCGGAATTTTATAAAATATATTTTCCATTCCATTAAGTTAATTTGGTAACGTAAAAGTTCAACAGAGACCATTTTTCATGTTGTAATGTTTTGATTCGTCTGTCTGGTTTTAAAATAAAAAAAGCCATTACTAATCAACAATATATTTGGAGAAGTATAAGTAAAATTTATACCATAAAAATTGGATAGAAAATTTGTTATCCAATTAAAAAGGCGAACCATTTATCATGAAATCACTTAATACAGTAGCAACTTATTAATTCATGTAAATTCATTTTTAGATTTTCCTACAAATGGCTTATAGCTACCACTGTTGTTGTGGGCCTTGTCGAACTCATGTCACGAAGTTAGATCAAAAAATATTTTCATTTTAAAACTTAGGTGGATACAAAGTTTGGAAAATAAATTACATAAGTGCTAAAAATGATTGATTTTCTCTATTTTTACTTTGGGTTTCATTATTCGTATTATTCAAATAATTTAAATTTAACTGCTATTTTTCGCTACATTAATATCACTAGACCATTTTTCCAATGAGTTTTTGAGTTCATTTTCAATTTATTCTAAAAAATTCGGTGATAAAATTATTTCCCATTAAAAAATAAATTCTTTTTGAAATCCTACCTACATTATAATAATTAAGTTCACTTATAATTAAGTATTATAATTAAGTTCACTTAAATTTTAAAATTAATTTTTTTTAAAAACCTTTTAAATATTTATTAAAAAATTAATACTAAAATTAAAATAGTCGCTCGATAGAAATGGACTTTTCTATGATCTTTCGAAGCGAATTCCTTCTTGCAAAATGCACATAAAAAGTGGATAAATCGAGGAAAAAGAAACAAACAACAATAATTTAACATGGAATGTTTACGCGTCATAAAATCATAGCGCCGAAAATAAAAATTGATTTCTACAGGATTTTTACGCCGATTTTATTTGTATTTTTTACAAATTTAAGGGGTGCTTTGGTTGTGGCCATTCTCGGCATTATTCTCAACACCTTAGGGTTGTTTGCCGATTTTTCGCCCGGCATAACTGCCAACTTCAACACAACTGCAACCTCCCAACCACAAGTGGAGGGTCTCCATTTTCATTCTTCTGAAAATGGAGTCAAATTTTCTTACCAATCTGAATCATCGAGTTCAAAATCCATTTTAAGTATAATTGTGAGTGATTTTATACAAATAAACTTTTTGAAATTGTATATTTTTAAAAAATATTAATTTTTAGAGCATTTAGATTTGTCTTTCATAAAATCAAACATATAAACGATTATTTTTTATATCAAATAAGATGAAAAATTGGAGTACCATGTAAAAATAATAAGTCATTAGTTACATTTTTCAGATCAATCTGATCATGATCGTGCTTTATGTATTGGTGATCGTGGCCCAGCAAAAGAACAATCACCTCCTATATTTGCCTTACTTAATTTTGGGGTATATTATATTTTAATTTTTAGTTATAAAAGAATTTAAAATTATAAATTAAAATTAGTTCATTTTTATAATATCATTGAAAATTTGCCAACGGATATATATGCTTTTTTAAAAAGATATGGAATTTGGTATACCATCTGTGTTTTCATTCCTTCTATAATACTCTTCTTTATAATGGATATTTTCAATTTAATATGTAAATCTTTATAATTTTGTTAAAGGCCCTTAGCCTGGTCTGGAAGATTGTTCTGATAATATTGGTTATTGTGGGCTGCATCAGTACTGACATGAGTATACAGCCGGAGATGCACGTTTGTGAGTTTACTGTAGAAAAAATAAATAGAGATAGCGTAATAGAGTTAAAATGAAAATTCTTAATTAAAGTATGTGCATGAGATTAAATAAAAAAAATTTGCCAAGGATATTAGTTTTTTAAAATATTTAGTGAATGTGTATTTGTTGGCAAAAAAGTAATAAAGACAATTTTGCTGATATTAAGCAGTCATAATTAGATTTCCTTTAATACATATGCAATAAAAAATTATTTTCAGTCGTTCGGGTGATTTGCTTCTTCGTTGTCGGATTCCTACTCATCATTTTTGCTGTGCACGTCTGGATCTACTCAATCATCTACCGAGCCTATGGATTTTTGAAAAACCAGAATAGATCTGTCAAATATCAAAACTGCCAAGAAATTCCATATTCTGGCGATAATTACCCTCAAGAATACCCCCGTAGTAACTATTACCCCCAGGAATACCCGCGTGGCAGAGTGTACCCCCATGGTAACTATCATCAAGATATGCGTTATCCCCAGCAGCAGAGCAGACAGTCTCATCCTAGAGAAATGTCTTCCCCTCCTCCAAGAATGTACTATATGAAACCATTCTTCATATAACACGTTTATTCAAGAAATTGTAATTTAGAGTTGGTTATGATGTAAAATTTTTCGCACGAAACGATAAAATTTTTAAAATAAATCAAATCACCAAAATCGATTAAAAAGGCAAATATGGGCAAAGGAATATTTTGAATATTATGGAAGAAATAGGACTAAATTATTTAGACCACATTTTCTTGATTTTAAAAATTGATCATTTTTCGCAGAAACTTTTTACAATAATTTTTCACTTATTATGAAGAAAGTCAAGGAAAATCAGTCGAGAAAGTAAAAAGTATACGGAGAAAAGAGAAAGTAAATTGTCTTTAAATTTTCAATTATTTATTATATTCATTCAGGTAAGAAATGATCAAATTCCAGATATAAACCCCCGTAATCCGATATGAAATAAACAATATATGTATTATGACATATATTTTATTCAAAAATATGATTTTTTATTGGTTGCGCTTTCGACTTGCAAATAATTAACCCTGAATGAAAACTTGGCTGTCAAGGAAATAGAAAAATTAACATTGATCACCAAAATCAACATAAAGAAAAGAATGATCTCATTTTTTATTCAAATAATCTTTGTTATAAAAGGATTTATATTTTACATCCAAAATCAAAGTGGGTAAAATGGCTTCTCTTCGATTAAACTTTCGGCATTTCCTGCTGGTATTGAGGAGGATATGGTGGCATTCCCTGGGCTTGGACCACCGACAGATTCTGTGCCTTCATCACTTTGTAGGCCCGGTAGACGATTGAGTAGGTCCAGAAGCCCAAGCCAAGGAACACAGAAGTTATAGCAAGGGCAAACAGGCAGGCCATGTCCAAGACTTAAATAAAATAAAAAATAAATATAAAGTTCACTTTCTAAAAATTAATGGCAGATGTACAAATCGAATAAATGTTCGTAAAATTTTTGAAAAAAATAAAACTTTAGATTAATGAGAGGTAGGAACTTATTTCGTAAAATACCATTTTCACACTATCTACGAATATTTTTATCTGTGCTTTTATTAGGTTAGCATAAAATTAACCGTATTTCCTCTATTTTAGGTCCCCCTTCTCATTGAAGCCTCTTCCAATTTAAGCTCCGATCAGCAGAGGGGGATTGATAATTTTATGCCCCCGCCCTCTAATTTAAGAAACCCCTTCTAATTTAAGCAGCCTCCCACTCTACTTCTACTAGCATCTAAAGCAATTTCATAGTTTTTAGCGACAATTTATATAATAAAATTACATTTAAAAATGACATTTTATGATTTCTAACTAAAAATTAAATCCCTTTTAAGGGATTTGAAGAAAATGTTTCATTTTCTAGTTTTTGATTGTTTTCACATCCTCCACCCTCCAAGAGAGGGTTGAAAAATTACGCCCCCTATTCTAATTGAAGTCTGCTCCATTTTAGGCTACCCTTCAGAGAAGGGATGAAAAATTTAAGTCCCGGGGCTTAAATTCGTAAAAAAAATATGGTAAATTCCATTGGATTATTTTAAGAGCACACCTTCGTGAGCATCGGAACTCATTTTTGCAGATAAGGTGGCGATGCAACCAGTAACGACCACAATGGCAACCACAATGTATATGACCAATCCGAGAGCCTAAACAAATATTTTTATTTTATCATTCCATCAAATAAATCATTTTAGTAGAGTTTAAAGAAAAATATATTTCCGTGGTCTTCTTTTTTAAAGATTTTAAGGATTTGTTTTCTAAAGTTTCCAATAAATATTAATAGGTCAAATTTTCATAAAAATAATAATGAATTCGAACCCCAAAGAGCAGATACGGCAGGTAGAGATTATGGTTGTTTCGTTTCTGCGCCAAAATCACCATCACGAACAGTATAATGCTGAGCAGATCACCCTGAATTTTGATCAATAATGAGTTAATCGTTAATTTTTATAATATTTAAAGCCCAATTACAATTTGATTGTAGGATGAGGAATGTCTGGAGCAGCCGGTGTTATGTTCCGTGACAATGAATGTGGAGTTCCCAAGCGTCACAAGATGGGGTGTGGAGCTTTGATCGGAAGCACACATAATGGCGATCATCAAACGGACAAAGGCATCCAAGGCGCACAGAACGATGCCGATGATGGCCACAATGGTGGCGCCCTAAAATCCAGCCATAATATTTATAAATGATAAAATTAAAATCCAATAAAAATAAAAGAATAATTCCTTATAATTTCATATGTATAACGTTAGCCTCTGATTTATTCTTTAAGATGTTCCCTTAATTGTTGTGAAAAAAAATTAATTTAGATGTACCGATTTTTAGCTTATTTTAGTTTAATTTCACTTAGAAATTAAATTAAAAAAGGAAAAATGTTCAAATTTTATTAGGCATATAAATCATCAATAAAAAACAATTCCTTTATATAAATATCTTCTCACCCTGATAACATGGGTTCGAAAAGGACCGCAACAACAATGGATGCTGGACACCATTTTCCACAAAAAATTCTATAATCTGAAGAACATAAAACATAAAATAAAATGAAATATTTGAAAAGATGCATTAAATATTTTAAATATGCAATTATATTTCGATAAAATTCCTCATTTTCAAATTTATTTGCTGCCTGAAATATATTTATTAATTTGGTGCAAAATTTTTATAATTCTTTAATCAAGAATAATTGTTTTATTCTTAAAATTATGATCACAAAATGTGCATTGTCTTCTTCATTCGTGAAATGATTACTAATTTATTGTTTTGCCCATTTTATTTGGTTGGCCGATTAGCGATTAGTAATCAATCAATATATTTTTGGTGTTGAAAATTGAAAACCAACATTAGTCAGATTTTTAAATAGAACAGATCGAGAATGAATCAACAACTAAGAAAAATTATTTTAAATTCCAAAGGTGGGAATAAAATTTAAAATAAATGACAAAAAATTTTAACAGGAAATTTTTTTTGAACTAAATTTTTATTTAATGAAGAGGATTATACTTATATATTACTATACAAACTATGTTTTTCAGATAGCAAAAAATCGCTAAATAATTTTATCGCTCATTATGTCACTTTATATCATTCCATCAATTTTGTTATTTTTTACAGACAACCAACAAATAAGCAATAATTCTTATAAGTAGTTATGTAAGAGAGCGAAAAATAATATATTTTTTAGCTTTTTTATTGGAACATATATATTTTTGATTCATATTATTCAAATGGAAATGAAAAATTATTTTAAATCGACAAAAATTTTGTTTAATCTTTATTGACCAAAATTCTTCAACTTACTTGTTAGACTGACATTCGCCAAACGATTACTAATATAAACAGTTCGCCGTTATCTTGATTGAACCGATTAGTAATTTGGAACTTTTTGATTGTTTTCATACATTTTGTCTGTTTTTGTCTCACTAATTCAGGTAAAATCAATAAATCCTTTTTAAATTATGTAAAAATAAAAATTAAATTTATCCTCAAATGGAAAATTGTTTTAATTTTCAAAGAAGAATTAAAACATCATAAATAATGCATATATGGGGGAATAAAAAAGCAGAAACAATTATCGTTTCAATAAGTATAACGGATTTATAAGATCAGAATTAAAGTTGATTATCATCGATTTGCAGTATTTTGAATTTATTTTTCCATTAATTGCTGAAGAACATCACCAGGACTAAATTTGATGCAAATCAAATTATTTATGCTTGTTATTTTATTTCCGAATCCAAATTTTCGAAAATCCATCCATACCCGTTATTATGGTGATCATCATCATTGCCAGAAATAGTGTTGCCGAGTTTTTGTTGGGCAATACCCCGTTGCAGAGGTCGCCGGAGCATGTGTTGCAGTCGAAGGAGACACCTGCATTGCGTTCCCTGCAGTTGCGGGCCAACTGCAACATTGACGCAGATTCACTGTAATTGTAGTTGTAGAAGAGGATGATGGGCAGTTTGCAGAAGTCGACAGACACACACAATTTGTCCACCAAGTGGTGGCCATCTGAACAAAAAGGTGTTCGGACTTTTGCAGACCCGACATTCGATATAAGTTTGTTCAAAAAACATAGAAAAACGAATTTGCTGTACAAAAATAAAGCAAAAAATTAGCTACAAATGAACCTGCTCCCATAAAAATTGATTCATTTCGAAAAAAAAAATTATGGCCTAAATACCATGAATTTGACCAAAAATATTATTTTGGCAATAAATTTTTTCACAGAGGGTGGTGGATTTGAATGGGGTTATCATCATTTTTTAGCTAATTTTTTATTCTATTTTTGATACCAAAGTTATTTCTGTAGGTTTCGGTGATCTGCAAATGTCGGGTCTGCAAAAGTGGTACCATGGACAAAAAATAGTTACAATAAAAAATAAATAAAAATATTATTTGTTGAATTTTATTATATTTTTTGATTTTTTTTTAAATTTATTATTGTCCAACTCGGAAGAGTGCAGGTAATTGTGGCACACACTTCATCGCTCTGCCAACATTCCTTTACAGATCCGGCTATGGAACTTCTGTCATTCACCAATTGTTCATCCCAACACTTGATACCTGAATTTTGAATTAACAAAAATTTTGTTAAAATTTTATTTTATTATTAGCCATTTTTATTCAATGTTTTTTTCTATTATATTATGTCACAATTGTGTTGAATGATAGTTGGGTATATAAAACCAAAAAATATACCAGCCAATTTTGCAAAATAATAAATTATCTTTTCATACATGAAAAACAAAAGATATTTTGAGAATTAGGTCATTAAATATATCTATTATTTTTGAAAAATTCAAAAAAAAGATGAATTCAAAATATTTACATGTAATATCGTTGATGCAAAAAGTGCAG
This sequence comes from Rotylenchulus reniformis, assembly GCA_001026735.1. Taxonomy (NCBI): domain Eukaryota; kingdom Metazoa; phylum Nematoda; class Chromadorea; order Rhabditida; family Hoplolaimidae; genus Rotylenchulus; species Rotylenchulus reniformis. Next base: position 24,140 of record LDKF01000185.1, on the reverse strand, counting down.
ATACAAAGAATCACGAATGCAAAGGCAATCACGGAGTCCATATGTTAATACTTTGTAGAAAACACCCTTCCAACCTTAATTAAAAATAAATTTTTATTGAATTTTTACTTTTTAATATTATACCTATTTGGCCCTTAAATCTTTAATATTTAAACTTTTAAATAAAAATGTTATTATTGTTACAATATATTTATAAAATTTTGCTGTTTAAAATGTTTAAAAAATAAAAAATAATTCAAAATTTTGGAGAAAATAAAAACGGATTCATATTAATATAAACTAATTTAATCAATGATAAATTAAACCCTATCTAACCCTAAAAATGAAAAATAAAAAAAAGTTTCCAGCCTTTAAATAAAAGATCAGACTAAATTTTAATGGGTTTTCCACGAGTTGGACTTTGTTAAATCAATTGATTTGTGTGTTTATTCTAAGTTCTAACAATCAGTTCAATGGAGAGTACGATTAGTAATCGCAAAATATAATTAGCAAGACTATCAAAAGGTCATAACTCATACTTCATGATTTAATTATTGTATTTTTTTATGAATTTTTGTTGATATGAGAACCGGTGCTTTAAGCTTTTGGCTGTTTATTTAAAATATGCAATAATAGCAATTTTAATTGTTATTAGCTTATTATTTATTTTACGTTTATATTGTAAAGTGAAATTGTCCAGGAACATTGCCAAATCTGGTGAAGTTCCTCTGTTCGTAAATTATGGTCATTGGTGTGCCATTGTTTTTTTTAAATTTTTATCCATTTAAGAACTTATCAATTTTAAGCGGTTTAAATCGGTGTTTATTAATGACGTATTGGCTATCTGGTCATTGCACAAGGAAGTGAAATTCGAAATCATAATTGGCCGGAGCTGAACAAACCGGAAGTGGAAACCTATCGAATCTCAGAAATAAAGTGAACTACAGTATTTTTTGAGCTTCATATCTGATCTTTTCAACATATAAAGTATAAATTTTCAACAACAATTTTTCCCATTAAAATTTTGTCCTTCACTTTACTGATAAGAATTCAAATAAGAGCAAAGGGTGCCAACATCATCATTATGATGATTGCTATCGTTATCACTCACATGATGCTTTATTTTTGATAAACTTCATAATGCAGAAAATTTATTTTCCTTCTTTTTATTTCTTTTATACAATTCCACATTCATACAATGTGAAAGTGATCGCTTATCGGAACCAAAAATTTAATAATTTTTTCAATTATTCATTTCAGAAGGAAAAGACAAAAAAAGGGATTATTTTTAGAAATTTATATCAAAATTACGATAAAAATGCCAAAAAAGTTGGTGATTGATACTGATGGGGTGGCGGATGATGTTCGGGCCATCTCAATGGCCCTCCAAACTCCTAATGTCGAGGTTCTAGCATATTTTATAAAAATTATATTTTAAAGACTTAGGTACTGGCTCTAACAGCAGTGAATGGTGAGAATTAATAAGTGAATAAATTATTTCGAAATTCGAATTATTTAAATTTTTGGTCAAATTCTCCATACCAATAGGTTGCGTCACTGTTCAGCAGGCGTGCGCGAATCTGGCGCGCATGCTGCGCGCCAATCGGCGTTGCGTACCAATTTATAAGGGCGCGGAGTGCCCGATGATCCTCAACAAGTACACACATCTGTACCTGGATGCCCAGCACTTTTTCGGCTCCGATGGACTTGGAAATGCGCCTAATAATTTTCCAAAGGTGTGAAATTACTGGAAACTCATTTTCCTATTTTAGGTATTGGTTAATAAAAATCGTTTTAAAATATATTTTATTTCTTTCACATAGTTTATTCGATTTGTTGCTACAAAGTAAAATAAAATTTTATGCCTTAATATTTGTCTTTCATTGTCATTATTGTCTGAGAATGCTGTTGAATAATAAATATATGATTATGCATTAAAAATAATTTATTATAATTTAATTTTGTGAGTTTAGGTCCAGCCTGATGACTTCAAAGCATTCGTCCAAGGAAAACATGCAGCCCTTGCCCTTTGCGAGCTGTTCGATTCCAACCCGGGCACCACCCTGGTCTGCATTGGCCCATTGACGAATGTGGCATTGGCACTCAAATTGAACCCGATGTTTGCACGACTGCCCGAACGGATGATCATTCTGGGCGGCAATGTATACGGTAAATGAGGAAGGGCAAATAGAAAATAAAATGAAAATAGCCGCTCGTGAGAAACGCTTTGAATAAGGGATTTTCTGCAGCGAATTCCTTATTGTATTCCGCTACAGTAAAAGTAATGCACAGAGAAAAAGAAAATCAGGCAAGAATATATTTTAGTGCAACATGGATGCGCTTCATAAAATCGCGGAGCTAAAAAAAATTTGCGATTCTCAGGATTATTTACGCCGATTATATTTATTATTTTTAGGTTTTACGCTAAAACAAAAATACATTTAAAAAAATAAAAAAAATATTTATTCCAGGAATGGGCAATGTGCAAAGCTATTCCACATCCGAATCGAATTTCAACACCGATCCGGAAGCTGCGCACATTGTGCTCAAAGAGATGCAATGCCCGATCACGCTGGTGCCATGGGAGGTCTTCATGAACAGCAGCGAACAGGCGATTAGAAATAAAAAATTTCTTTAAATATTAATCTTCCAGCTGAAACATACCATTAACTTATAGTTAAAAAATTGATGTTAAACTATTTTTACACCCCAAATAAAAACACATTTTTTGGAGTGGATTGGAAGCAAATAAATTATAAAATCCTTCAAGCATTTTATATTGAAATGCGCTATCGATTACAAATTTTATTTGTGGAATTCCTATTCGCTATTTAGACACCCTTCACTACCTTTGTATGAATATTTTCTTTTTAGCCTCATTTTCTAATAGCTCTCAATAAAATATGACAACTTCATACCTTTTTTAACTATTTTTTTCAATTTTAGTATTTTTTTTTTAATTTTTGTTCTCTCAAAATTCCAGGCCGGCATCAACTTCCACGCCCATCTGGAGCTGGATGTGCCGTTGTCCCAATTCTTCGCCACAGCCACCTGCATCGGCCGGGCGCGACTAGAGGAGAACAACCGACAATATGTTTATTGTGACGAGATTGCGGTCGGCATCGCCATCGACGACCGCATTGTCCGGGATTCGAAATTGTTACGGGCTTCTGTCGAATTGCACGGGGAGATGACAAGGCAAGATAGAGTAACGGCAAAAATGAAATTGTCCACTGTGCCCAAATATACTGACATTTGAAACCCATTCGAAAAACGCAACTTAATAAAATGAATTGATTTCAAAAAATAGAACGAAAGTTAGACAAAAATGAAAGCCTTTGCACCTTTGAATTTAACCATTTTGTTCGACGGGATTATACACACTATTCGGCGTTGTAAAAATCTTAGAACCCCGAGATATGTGGTATTCCATAAAATATATAGATTAATTCTCGAAAATCATTTTTTTATAATAATTTTTTAAGAGGACAAGTTGCGGTAGACTGGACCGGTGTGTTGTGGCACCAGGACCAGGGAGACCACCCGTTGCTGTGCAAGAGTCGGGAGCCCATCGAGTTTGTGCTGGAATACGATGTGCATCGACTGGACCAAATGTTGACGGAGGCCATTCACAACTCATCAGCGATCGCTGATGGGCACGATTCAACAGTCGCCGAGCAGCACAATTCATCGGTCGCTGGGGAACACAACTCGCCGCTCGCCGAAGCGAACAACTCATCAATAACCGTCCAACAGAATCACATCTCTAACGCTCTAATCGCCGATCAAAACAACTCTGTAGACGCTTTGCAACACAAACGATTAGTCGCTGGGCAATGTAACTCGCCGGTCGCAGGAGTACTCAACGATCGCCGGGTTAAATAGCCCTAGAATCGCTAAACCAATTCGTTTCTTACCAATACGAAGTCTGTAATTGGATTCCTTGTCTCCTCCAGTTAAAGTTTTGCCCCTTCCCGCTCCCGTTAACAGTAAAGTACTCCTCCTTTTTAGAACTAAATTTCAAATTTTTTACTTCCCATTATCAATTTGCCTAGACTCCAGTTACCTATTTTTTTAATTGTAATGCTACGATTTTTAATTATTTTGCACTGTTATCATTTGCCATTTTTTTAAAAATTATTTTTTAAAATATTCACTATTCATTCGAATATTACCGTATTTTCTCTAATTTAAGGGTAATCTCTTATTTAAGGGTAGTCTCTAATTTAAGGGTAACTTTTAGAAGAGGTCGAAAAATTTAAGGGTAATCTCTAATTTAAAGGTAATCTCTAATTTAAAGGTAATTACTGTGGATTGAAAAAAGCAATTTTTCATTTTTCTTTTGCTTTTATTATTTTCATTATCAAATTAAAAAAACAAACAAATGTGCATAGTGCATTAGGTAGAGATCGGACAAAGGCATCGATCGGTCCGAAAAAACCCAAAATTCTTCGTCGGTTATTTTCGGTTACAAAACCGAAGTCGAAAACCCGAAAAAACTTAATTTACCGGCCCGGTCTCTAATTAGGTATTACCTATTTTCTTAACCTTTTAATTTCTTTCATTTTTTAAAGAATGATATAAGGCCCCGACTTTTCGTTTTTAGCATGAAATTTGTATAGTTCGATATAGTATTTCCTTATTCTTTCTTTGTTCTCATAGGACACAGATACAGCATTTGAATTTCCTGCAGAGAATGTGAAAAACGCTAATCTCTTTCTCTTTGAGTTATTTCGCTTCGATAAAATAACAAAAATCTTTAATGCTAAATAGGGTG
>LDKF01000185.1:0-10987 GCA_001026735.1 Rotylenchulus reniformis | reverse complement strand
CAGAAAACTTTTTTTCTTAGATTAATTCAATTTTTAAGATCATTCTATGAATTTTTTTAATCGAAAGTGGTTTTTCAAAAAAAATGTGAGATGAGCAACACATATAGCATATAAAATATTTTTTATTAGTTATAAATTTTATTATTTAAGCCAAGCTTTCGTTGCCGAAGATGTTCCTCTTCCAAGTGCCGAAGATATCATAAGGTCATCGTTGTTAGAGTTGGATCCGACTTCATCAATGGCAAGCAATCTTTGGCATGACATCACATCGGATCGGGGTGAATATTTTTTTGGTATATAATAGCAAATAATTGTAACGGAAACATGAAAACCAAAATTTGTTAAATTGTCAAGAAGTTTGGACCAAATTGCTCAAAATGTCGGTGGGGAACGTTTCAGTCCCAACGCTAAAAAATGATTATAACTCACTTGTCAGGTTAACCGGCGTGCCGACATTTGCAGATAATTCGTCATTTGCCGTTCATAACCCGGTTCAAACGAATACTCAAATAAGATTGGTGTCAAAAAAAATAGAGCAAACAATTGGCTACAAAATTAACATGTGCCCATTCGAATTGGTCCAATATGAAAAAAGTTATGGCCCAAATACTCTGAATTTGGCCAAAAATATTATTTTGTCCATAACTTTTTTCACAAAGGATGAATTTAAATGGGCATAGGCTCATTTTTTAGCTAATTTTTTACTCTATTTTTTGGTAACTAACAAACTTCTCTAGGTTTCGCTTAAACCGAGTTATAATGTGATCTGCAAATGTCGGGTTTGCAAAAGTCATACCACGGCTTAACCACAACCTAGAGTAACAAGTTTGGTGTCATTAGATAGGCCTAGATGCCTGATATAAAATAGCAAAAGAGCTCATCCGGATTGGCCAAGTGAGAAAAAGTGTGGCCAAATTAAGCATTAAAATCGTGATTTTGGTCAAAGATTTGGCTATAACTTTTTTTCTCATTTGTCAATCCAGATTAGCAGACATTTAGATCTATCTTTGTCATCAAATTAGTTTTTCTAGGTTGAGTTTGAGCTGCGTCATAATCATTTTTAAGCACTGGGACGGTGGGACTGAAACGTCCTGTTTCGTCAAATGTTACTAAAGTTTTCTTGTTAGAAACAAATTTGAATGGATTGAGGCATTGTTAAAATTATTTTTAAAAAAGTTATTGAGCTTTTTGCAGATAATTTGGAAAATTCCACTCAAAAAGGATAAATCGCTAAATTTTTCGGTTAACTTTTTCAATTAATTTTTAGGTTCTCTAATTTTAAATTATTTTTTGCTCCCATTTTATTTATTCAATAGATTTATAAATTTATTTCAGAAATGTTGCACCATTTGACTTCGGTCCAAGAAAATGGTGTCGCAAGGAAAACACCAATAACAATGACAATTGGGGAGACGAATTGCATGTGCAAATTAGGCCAAGAGCAGGAGGTTAGTGTACCTAACATGATTTTTTCCCTTTTGTATTTGTATAAGATTTTTGTCATTTATGATGGGATCCAATCCAATTCCAAATTTTCGAACTAATTTAATAAAATCCGAAACAGTTCCAAGTTTAGGACCAAAATTTTCAAACCATTAATTATTTCTAGAATTTGACCAAATTCCTTTATTGAACAAAAATCCTTTTGCTAATTTTGATTCCAATCTAATAAGTAAGGTTGGCCTCTCTAAAGTTAAATTTGATTTTCAATTTCTAAATTTAAAAATAAATATTGATAGAATAATGGAGTCCAAAGATTTTGAATTAAACTTTTGCTCCAAATAATATTATTTGATTTTAATAATTTCATTTCTAAAATCTTTCTTATACGATATTCTTTAGTTTAAAAAAATTGTTTAGTTTTTTTTTAATGATTTGAATATTAAGGACGATGAAAGACAACGATCGGACCAATTGAACGCTAATATTAAAACTGAAATGACCGCCATATGGAAACAATTCACTCGGGTGCGAGATATTTTTAAATAATTATTAAATTATACAGAAAAGAACAGGATCTCAAATTTGCTAAATAAATTTAAATAATTTACTTAATTTCATATACTTCAATTAAATTTAGAAGCATCATTTTAAAGAAATTAGTCTTTCTTATTTGGACCGATTCGAAATATTTTTTAGTTTTATACCATTTAGTTTCCATTAAGGAACATTCCGGGATAGGTCTCGATCTGTTTCTTACATAGGTTCGGTACTGAAAAATACCAGGCTAACTATTTCGGTTATATTCATACAATCTTAAATTGCCGCTATAATGTTGTCGAAAAATTAAGTTTATAGAAGAAAATCAACAAATTTTTTCTTCTATATCATCATCAAAAAGCTTAAAAAAGTTTTTGAGAATCTTTTGAGTTTTTTGGCACTTTTTTAAAACGTCCATTTTGGCATTTTTTTTATCGATCTAGCATCTTAAAATTTAGATGGCAAATCAGCGATATGGCGAGACCCAAATGATCCTGGAGCAGTTCAAAATCTTGCAACGAGAAGTGCGCCAAAGGATCTGTGCTTGGGAGCAAAAAGTAATGAATAAAAATCTTATAGTTTTAAAGATTTATAAAACAACAATTAACGAATTAAATTTATAAATATTGCATTAAAAAATTAGCAAAAAAATCAAAGATTTAACTAGTTGAATTCACTCCGGGCATTATATTTTTTGTAAAGCATGCCAAAATTGATAGTCCAATTTTTACTATCACTTATTAGGTAGTAGAATATCGCTTTAATATTTCGAACTTTTTATTTCCTAAAAGAGCGGAAAATGGCGGGATTATGAAAATGCAGGAAAGGATACCACTGAAGATTTACGGGATTTTTCTGACAAATGAGCCACATCAATCCTGCAATTAAAATTGATTATGGAGTATAAAATGCAACTAGATACCGTATTCTCTCTATTATACTATTATGAGCCTCATTTTCGACGAGATTGAATACGCTATCAAAAATATTCCTAGCATTGAATTAATTATCGCTTTTTCCAAAAATTGAATTCATTAAAGTTCTTGTGAAATTCTATCAGGATGTCTTATTTTAATATTTATATTAAAATCAGGAATTAATAATAACGAAGAAATTGATATTAATGGAAGTGACAACAAAATTTCTTAAAATTAGGGGGGAGATGAAAAATATAAAGCCCTCCCCCTAATATAAGGCCTCCCTCTAATATAAGGCCCCTACGCGGTGGTTGAAAAATATAAAGCCTAGGCCTTATATTAGAGAGAATACGGTATATAAGATTAAAATAATAATTTATTATAATTTATTTATTTATTTATATATTTTTATAAGGAACTTGATGAAAGGAAGCGACTGGCAGAAGAAGTACGAATGTTGAAGGAAGAAACTGAAAAGTGGATTAAACAGATGGAAGAAGAAAGGAAGAGAAAAGAAGAACAGGAAAAGAAAAGTAAAGAACTGGAAGAGGAAAAGAAGAGAAAGAAAGAAGAGTGTGAGCGGAAGGCGGAAGAGAAAAGGAAGGAGATGGAAGAGGAGTGGAAGAGGAAGCGAGAAGAGCGGAAGCGAGAGGCGGAAGAGGATATGAAGAAAAGCAATGAAGAAGCGGAAAGGAAGAGGAAGGAATTGGAAGAGGAATTCAAGAGGAAGAGAGAAGAGCGAGATAGGAGGGCAGAAGAGAAAAGAGAGAAATTGGAAGAGGAACGGAAGAGGAAAGAAGAAGAGCGGATGCAGAAGGCAGAAGAAGAGAGGAAGAGGATGGAAGAAGAGTGTAAGCGAATTCGGCAAAAAGCAGCGGAAGAAGAGAGGGAGCGAAAGGAAGAGGCGGAAGCATGGAAGCGAAAGGTTGAAAAATTGGAACTAATGTTAGAAGAAATGAAACAGAAGTTGGAGGACGAAGTAAAGAAGAGGGAGGAAGCGGAAAGACGACAAAAAGTAGAGGAAGAGGAGAAGAAGCGGAAGGCTAGGAGATCGGAAGAATTGAAGCGGAGGGTGATTGAAAGGAAGAAGATGGAGGAGGAGGAAGAAAGGAAGGGGAAGGAAGAAGCGGAAAAGCAGCAAAAAGTAGAGGAAGAGGAAAAGAAGCGGAAGGAAGAGGAAAAGGCGAGGAGGTGGGAAGAATTGAAGAGGAGGGTGATGGAAAGGAAGAAAATGGAAGAAGAACGGAAGGGGAAGGAAGAAACGGAAAAGCAGCAAAAAGTAGAGGAGGAAAAGAAGGAGGAAGAAGAGAGGAAGAAAAAGGAAGAGGCCGAAAGAAAATGGAAGGAAGAGAAGGAAAAGAAAAGGAGGGAAGAAGTAGAGATGAAGCGGAGGATGGAAGAATGGAGTCGGCAGAGAGAAGCGGAAAGGAAGAAGTGGTTGGAAGAGGAGGAAAAGGAGAGAAAGATAATGGAGGAAGCGAAGAAGCGGGAGGAGGAGGAAGCGGATAAGAAGGAAGCGGAAGAACGGAGGAAGAGGATGGGAGAGGTTCTGAGGGAGCGGCTCCAACAGCAGCTTCGAGTACGACAACAGCTTGGAGTGCAACAACGAGACGTTCTGCTGAGATCGAAGGTCAGATTGGAGTTCTATAATGATTTTTGAAATTCTAATCATTCTAGTATGATATATAAGAGAAGGGTTAAAAATGCATTTTTAATACATCAAAATATGACGAATATATGAAGAAATAATCAATTACAGCTTAAAGAATTAAAAATTCGGATAATTTTTTATGTTAAAGATTGGCGACTTTCTCTGGGAAATTTAGCTTTTTACCAATGCAAAATAAAATGAAATAGTCGCATCCTTTGATGAAATGACTTTTCCATTCGAATTTGGATTCTACAAAATACTTAAAGCTTATAAATAATTACTCATCAGCAAAAATTCCTCAGATGAATAGAGTAATAAAAAATTCTTTTTTTAAGTTTCAGCTCGACGAGGAATACCAAGTATTCGTTTTGGACCTGCTTGGTCGCACGATTGTACTCGATGGTCTGAAACGCCAGGATAAGGTGGCGGTTCTGAAGGCAAAAATTGATGATCGGCTTGGAATTCCGTCGGAGCAACAGCGATTGGTAATTTTTTAATGGGAGGGGGTAGTGGGTAATAATAATAATAATAATTATTATTATTTGGTATTATTTATTAGATGTATGCTTGTTATTAACAATTATTAGGTATATTATGTAAGTATCTGAAAATTTTTATAAAATACATGGGTACTCTTTTTCATATAATTAATTTGTTACTCAAACTATTATAGTGGGGGGGGGGGTTGTACTAAAGATCGGTTGGAGACGAGATTATTCGAAAAAATCGAGATTGGGTATTTTTCGAGATCTTTCGAATTTCTAGATTTTTCGGAAATCTCGAATCGAAATCGATCTCGAACTCAAAATCCGATCTCGAGTTTGTGTGTACATATTATGATTATTAAAAGTATATATATATATGTTTTTATATTTTGAATACCCTAAATCCGTTTTTTCAAAAGATCTACAATGGAAAACAGTTGGAGGACGGAAACACTCTACAATCCTACAACATTGTGAAACATGTCTGTCCACCTACGGTACACTTATTGATGCGTCTCAGTGGAGGGTCTCATTGATGGTCGCCAATTTATAATTTTTAATTTTACTACTTTATCATTCATTCATACCTTTTACACTAATTTTATTTTTAATTTACTCCAATCGATCAATAATTTTTTTTCCTCTTTTTCGATTAAATTAATTTAATCATTAGGGTTCGATTTTTCAGGTGGTTAAAATTTTTCGATGCCTATTTAAATGAAAACTTTGGCCTAAATAGATCTCGAAAAATATTTTAAAAAAATCGAAAACAAAAAATCTCAATCAGCCCTACTGATCATTACCATTATTTTGTTTTCCGCATCAATCATTTCTTATACAATGTCTCATTTTGTCCTTAAGATCTTTTTTTTAGCATATTCTTTCTTTATTACTTCATTACCTAATTTTGTTTTCTTCGTCAATTTGCTATGTATAATTTTATTACAATATCAACTCATTTATTCATCTAAAATCCACTTTATCAGCGCTGATCACTTTTTTCCAAAAATTTGCATATGTAAGTTCACTGCTTTATACTTGAAAAATGCTTTTCTTCAATGAATCATGCCTACTATACGGAATGAATTTTTAAATTTAGGATTTATTATAACTATAAAGGATCGCAAGATCCATGACAACAAAATAAGGGCATCAGGGTCAAAATCTGAAATTTAGGGATCAAAATTTTTTACAATGGCTAGAAAACTATTGGTTGACCAATTCGAACTTTGGAGGCCACTCATGAATTGTACCATTACATTAAAATCGGGACAAATTTAATTATTTATTTAGTACTGAACTTGGCTACGTTTTGTTTACACAACGGACCAATAGACTTCAATTTTGAAAGGAGAAATTGATGCTAGAATGTTCAGCTGTCCAGGGCCAAAGTTTCCGAGATGGATTAGACTTACCTATTTCGGAGAAAATTTGCTCTATATAAGGTGCGAGGTTAAGCAATAATTTCAATCAAAAGAGCGAGATTTCATTTAATTAGGTAAATTATTTAATCTTACAAGATCTCTAATTTTTTATGAATTAAGCACTACTTGCCCTTAAAAATACATAGAAATCATTGTCACATTTTCAAATTTTTAAGTCATAAAATAATAAATAATAAGATTTGTGTTTTTCAAAAGTCTCCAAGAAAATAAAACAATGCAATTCCCGCTGATCGGCGCCCTGTTCTTCGCTCTTCTGGTGGCTTTGGCACTTTGCCAAAGTCCTCCGTCGCCCCCGACAGGATCTCCGCCCACCGGAATGCCGCCGCGCGGACGCGGATTCGGACCCGGCGGACGCAACGGCGGATCCATGGGCCGAAAGTCCGGCGGAAAGCCCACAACCGAAGAGCCCACCACGGAGAGCAGCTGAATGAGCAGAGATGGAGAGGGTGATCAGGAGGATAATCGGAATGGGTGATCGGAACATACCGGACCACATCGAGGATGATCAGAAATCCACAAAATATTGTAGCAATATTTAGTTATGGATGAGAGAAAAGATGTTAACAAAAAGCGGTACACTTACTTAGCAAAGAAGCCTATAGACAAACCGACACCTCATTAAATAAACAAATCGAAATCTAGATGCCTTAAATTTTTGAAAACAAATTCCGCGTGTTCGAGACCAGCAAAAATTAATTGGTTCAAGAATTTTTTTATTCTCAAAACTAAACTTTTTAGCCCTAGCAGCATGAATTAATTCCATTGGATTCGGAATTAAAAGTCTCTAGATGAAAATTGAAAATTTCAAAAACAATTTTTTAAAACAGAATAAGATGAATTTTTTTTTGCTAATTTTGAGGATCAATTTTTAGGGAAATTCACGGGGTTTCCGTCGTCATGTCATCTAAACATTCTTTTTTCGTCCTCCTCCTCTTCCTTGACACATTCCTCCTGCTGTTGTTGTTGTGACTTGTGACTGATGGATCCGCACTCCTCCATGGCGATTTGTCGCGAGCAGCCCCACGCCGAGCTCTTCAAGGCGTCCTGCTCGCCATGTGCGCAGGAATTGTTCCTTAAGGAAAAATGGGGAAAATGCGAACAAATTGATCATTTACATAGTAACTAATTCACATCAAAACTCGATTTGTATTATAGGTGTGCAAGGGGTGTCAGCCGTGGATCTATAAGATGTATGATTGATCCGCCCCCCCAACCCCCTAGGGAGATCAGAGGTCATTTTAGATACGATCAACCAAAAATTCGCCAAAAAGAGAGAAAATTCACAAAAATTCCGCAAAATTTTGGTTGCAGGGGGGTTGAACCCCTCCCCTTGCATTGCACACCTTTGATTTGTATATCTGGCCTGCCTGCTTATCAGTAAGTGATCAAAATTAGATCGTCGGCGGACCTTAGAAACTGGCCCAATTCTGTTTCGATCTTCATGTGGGGTCCGGACGCGGTTATGTATAATGTCGAAAAGAATATGATCACCAAAAAAATTTCCTCAAAAAATTCTTACAAGGGAATTTGAACCCCTGTATTCCTCCTTCCAGGCTACAGAAACCCAATATGACACTCACGAATTTTTCAGCCACAAACTCGGTTCTCCCAAATTCTAACCTCAGGTTTTAGTGTCATTTAGCGCAGAAATTCCTGCTCTATAAAAGCACATCACGGAGAGCAGCTGATGATGAGTGGAGAGGGTGATCAGGAGGATAATCGGAATGGGTGATCGGAACATATCGGACCACATCGAGGATGATCAGAAATCCACAAAATATTGTTGCAGTATTAGTGATGGATGAGAGAAAAGATGTTAACAAAAAGCGGCACACATACTTCGAAAAAAAGCCTATAAACAAATTGAAACTTCTTAATATAGATGTCTTAATTGATAAAAATAGATTTAAATTTTTTTTCAATTTGCATTATCAAAGTCACAATTGAATTTCGCCTCCCCTTAGTAAGCTCTTTAAAAATAAAAACTTCAAAAATCAAGCCCTGTAAAAATACCACTGTAAATGGAAAGACTTTTTTACAAATAGGTAAGTAATCTAAGGAATCAAGGTTTAAGGGTTTTTAAACTACTACATCCGTCCCGTGTCTGATTTCAAATTTGAAGACTCATTAAAGTCCTACCCAATAATGCTTTATTTTGTTCTGATTTTTCCGAATTAAAAAAATTTAAATTTTTAAATTCCTAGGCGTCATCCAGGAAAACAATCCAACAATGAAAATGCAATAATTAATTTACAAATGCATAATTAAAAAAATAAATATGACACACATAATTGAATTATTTAAAGTGTTTTTTTTTGATAATTTAATAGGATCAATTGATCTTAATGTCAAGAAATAGATGTTACGATATCAAACATATCACCTCAAAAATTTTTGAATTGTAAAAATTTTATTCTAGGTAAATTTTGTGAAATTTTTGTTTCTAGGTTTATGAATTTTTAGAATATAATAAATTTTATTTGAGCATTTTGAAAGAAAGATATGAGGAAAGCTTTGTATTGATCTTAATTTTTTAATAATTTTATCGGCAGAGGTGGTGGTCAAATAATCTACGCTCCAAAGAGAGTTCTCTGCTGGTTGTTTCCTCAAAAAGATCAAATGTTTAAACGGAAACCAAAATTTTTTAAACCGTGCTAGGCCATAATTCGAAAGGCAAATATATGCAGAATTTATGCTCTATCTTTTGGTTCGTTTAATTTTTCGAAGTTCCTTGAAATTCTTGAAATTTTAAAATAAAAGCCTGATAAAAGTCGATTTAAAAAAATTGAAATTATTAAAATTTCAAAGAAATTCGAAAATTAAAAAAACCAAAAAATAGATGGTTAACAAAGTTCAAAAAAATTTTTGAACCTTTTAGAGGAAATGACAAGCCCCGATTTCTGAACTTTTCTCCATCACCATCGTCCATGTGACAGACAGATACACCACCCATAATAATGTATTGTCCCTGTTAATGGCACGTTGTGCCCTTGATTGTTGTATGAATAAACGGCTTTTTATATGGTAAATATTTAGATCAAAGAAATAATTTTTCAAATAATTATTAGATTTCATGTATTTTGGGAAGGGCGGAGAATTCTGAGGTCCAATTTGAATACCTATACCGCGTTAGACGTCAATTTCACCTGAGATCACGTCATGTCAACACAGAAAATTATTCGAAAAATTTATTATTATGATAAAAAAGCAGCATCCTAGAAGACAAAATATGAAAAAGATTGGTCATATCGGTGTCGGCAAAGTCGCACTTTAAAAACCCACATAATGTGTGTTTCTAAATATCCCTCAAAAGAATGAAAATTTCCGTTGAAATAGTCGTTCGCCGATAACATCCTTTCTTTCATTCATTACAAAATAGTGCAATAATATTTTGTGGATTTCTGATCAACCTCGATGTATTCCGATATTTCCGATCACCCATTCCGATCACCTTGTTGATCGTTTGTTTCTGGCTACTTGATCTCCCTCTCCACTAATCAGCTGTTCTCCGTGGTGGGCTCTTCGGTCGTGGGCTTTCCGCCGGATTTTCGGCCCATGGATCCGTCGTTGCGTCCGCCGGGTCCGAATCCGCGTCCGCGCGGCGGCATTCCGGTGGGCGGAGATCCCGTCGGGGGCGACGGAGGACTTTGGCAAAGTGCCAAAGCCACCAGAAGAGCGAAGAACAGGGCGCCGATCAGCGGGAATTGCATTGTTTTATTTCTTGGGGACCTTTGAAAAAAAGGAACTGACTAAAAAATTTAAAAAATTGTTAGAACAGAGCTTCCAAACATTTCTAATATTTGTCCTTATTTTGAGAAGTCTAAATGTCCTTATTCTAAGATCGTCCTTATTTCCTTATTTTGGGATTTGGAGGAAAAATTATTCAAAGAAGACACCTTTCGTAAGAAAAAAAGGCATTGAATTTCAAATTTTCCAGCATCCCTCCCATAAGTGCATAAAATTTCAAAAAAGTACTACTGTTGTTCATTTTGAATTTTGTCTTTTAAAAATGCGTCTTATTTTAAAACCCAAAATCATAGTTTTTGTCCTTGATTTTTTAGGGACATTGGGATTTGGAAGCCCTGTGCTAGAATGATTAAAAAATTGTAAAAAGGCCAAAGATGTTGATAAATGTCTTCAAATGCCATATTTTCGGTTTATATCCAAAAAATATAATAAAAGTAAATTATAGCACGACAAGGATAGATAAAATGAAGCATTGCTTGATTGAACTTTTCCTTAACACCGAGCCTTTTATAGAGCAAATTTTCTCTGAACTAAGGCAAATCCACATCGGAAATTTTGACCCCTGGACAGCTGAACATTCTAGCGTCAATAGAAGTTCTGTTGAGCAGTTGTTTAAACAAAACCGTAGCAATGATCGGTACTAAAATATACCGAAATTTGTACCGGTTTTAATATGTAAGGACTAGTACAATATTAAAAGAGAACACATTGCTCGGCAATGGCTGAAGCTGAAGGGATTTGGGGGATCTGCCCAGAGGGGGG
>LDKF01000184.1:160361-185052 GCA_001026735.1 Rotylenchulus reniformis | reverse complement strand
CAAGCATAAATAATAAAAATAAATTTTTACACATTCATAAGGCAAAATTTTTTTTAAATATTTATTATACTTTGCAAAAACGAAAGTGAATTAGTTAATTTTGCTTATCCTTTTATTTTAAGTTCAGATTTTATAAATTTCCTATGGAGTTTTTTTACTAGGGAACATTTTTAAATAAACAAATAATAAATATTTAAAAAAATTTTTGCCTTATGAATGTGTAAAAATTTATTTTTATTATTTATGCTTGATAAATAATTTAAAAAAAATAATAATTTTACTCACCGGGATTCGAACCTGGACTACCCAAAAAGGAGCCGGCGGCACTACCGCCTGAGCCACCGGGGCCGATGATTGGTTGCTGATGGATTTTGGTGACATTGGATGGAGCTTTTTGCTTGGCCAAAGATTGGCTTTTTCTGGCCAAACCACGCGCATTCCGCTGCTAAAATTAAAATTTTAATATAAGACCCATAGGTGACCTACAACTTTTAGTTTGGAGTTTTTCGAAATTCCACGGTCACTTGAGGTACTTCCCTTGTCAGCACGCTTCCCGAGAGTTTGCATTGGCTGGCCTCCTACGGTGACCAGCAGCGGGTGCAGAGGTGGCTGAGCCGTGCCAACAAGAGTGCCCGATGGGTCGACACACCCCAGGTGCATCTTACTTTTTAATTTTTTTTTCTCGGCTAAATTTTTCGCTATCCATTTACAATAAAATGATATTTTTCAATTTTTTAGATAGAGTCTCTCTTGGGACTTTAATATCCCGATTCTAATTTTTCCCGTAACTGCAGCAAAAAATGAATAGGGTCCCCATGTTAAAATTTTTTGAAAATTTTAGAAGAAAAAATGGTTGATTTTCTTAAAATTGTCAAAATTTTTCAAAATTCTCTCCGGTGACCAGGGGCCGTAGTAAAAGAACAGGGTAAATGCGATTTACCAGTTACCTGGGTAAAAAGT
The DNA here is from genome assembly GCA_001026735.1 of Rotylenchulus reniformis. Classification (NCBI taxonomy): domain Eukaryota; kingdom Metazoa; phylum Nematoda; class Chromadorea; order Rhabditida; family Hoplolaimidae; genus Rotylenchulus; species Rotylenchulus reniformis. Next base: position 184,092 of record LDKF01000184.1, on the reverse strand, counting down.
CGAGTTACCCGTAGTAAAAGATGCGGGTAAAAAGAACCCGGTACTCCTTAATAAAAGGACCCGGTACTTTTACCCGCAGCTGAGGGTAAAAGTTACCCGTAGTAAAAGAATCGAGTAAGTCGCATTTTTACCCTCAGCTGCGGGTAAATTTTTACCCTGGTAGGGGGCAGGGTAAAAATCTAGGTTGTCTTAGCATTTCGCTTAAAACATACCTTAAAAATGTAAGTAAAAAATTAAAAATGACAAATCTTTATAGAAAAATGTTTCCTTTATCCAATGATATCAATTTTGTTTATTAAAATTATTTATAAAAAAATGATAATTGCCTTTGAAAAATAGACGATTTTTTAGGCATTTCTAGGTGAGATTTTTTGCTCTTATTAATTATTGCCAATTTCCTTGGCGTTCTTTATCCATTATTTTACAGCTATGGCCTCCGTCGATGAATTTTTGTCTCTTTTTTTATTCCTAATTTGGATTTTTACCCGCAGCTGCGGGTAACGCTGAAAGAACCTGGTAATTTTCTTTTACTACGGGTAACTCGCAGCTGAGTGTAAAAGTACCGGGTAAAAAGAACCTGGTAAATTTACCCGGTATTTTTACCCTATTCTTTTACTACGGCCCCAGAGGAGATCCCCTCTATACCCCTCCCCTTGATTCCCGCCGGAAAATCAGGGAAAGCGCTGGTACAAAATTTTTTTTCTGCTGAATTTCGACCTGCGATGAATATGGTTCGAGGGCACCAAATCCGCCCACTGCCTTGCGTTTGAGACTGGCCGTTTTCTCCAGATTTTTCAGCTTTGGAAGTTCCACCATTGCGGCCTCACTGATACATTCCATTGCCGCTCCAACAATTTGACGGACTGGGATCTGCATTGCTGCGGCTGCTATGACCTTAACTTTGGCGGTTTTAGGAGGGGGGGGGGGGNAATATACGCCGGATACTGTCCTCAAGGCCAAAATTAAAAATTGAGAGCCTTTCTTGGACAAAAAATCAAAATTTTTTTTATAAAAAATTGTCTAATATTCTTATGAGAAGGGCCAAATTTTCTAAAATTTCTACGGTGACCCCATGGACGGCAAAAATGAATTTTAAGCGGCCAAAATTACAAATGATCCAACAGAACGCCAACGTGTGCCATAATTTAAAACTGATATCAATCCTATTGAAAAAAAGAGTTCGAAAGTCTGACAGGCCTATTTACTCGCATATCCTATATTTTTTTAAATTCAACCTGAAATATTTTTAATTATGCTCTAAAATTTATTACTTAGTAAATAGAATATTGTGAAATGCTAAATAAATGGAGATAATGCTTGCTCAATTTTCCCATCATATTTTGTTTTTTTTTCATTTTTTAATATGATAATAATTATAAATCATTTATTTGTGCCCTGAAATTTATTACCAAACAAATATAATATCGTGAAATTTGTATTAAATGGAGATAATTTGGTCATAATACTACCGCACACCAGAAAATGAGGAATTCGGCTTTTCGAAGTAAGGGATTCGGCTTTTCGTGATCCTTACGTTCTGTAGACAACACATCATTACTCTTTTCCTTTTCCGCTTTATTCTCTCTCATATTTTTTTCTCTAACGCGTTTAAAATAATAAAATGAAGCAAAAGTTCGTTTGTTCATCCTGTTTGAATCACTTTTTGGCGTTGTGTTGCACAAATGAATTATGGCCGCTTTTTTTTAAATTTACCGTCCATGACCCCTATCAGAGAGTGTACTGAAATTCTCTATAAAAACAGTAACAAGTAAAAAATGATCAGCTTTAATTCCAATGGTGGCTCATTCTGAAAAATTTTCTGACAAAATCCCTGAGCATGGGCAGGACCTTAATCTGTAGCTTAGGATAGGAACTAGTAAAATCTTCGGCTCACTAATTTTTGGATTTTTTCATAATTTTTCCGCGCCCACTGAATTTTTTTAAACTTTTTCCATTTTGGGTCGTTTACGGCCTTGGTACGGGTATCCACTCATTAGGTCGAAATCCTAAAACCATCCCTGGATTGGACCTTGATTGACGATTTGGTCTGCTGAACTTCGACCCGGTTTGGGGAAGCGGCGTGGTTGTGTGGTTGTGTCACCGTGACATTGCTTTCCGCATCCATTCTTGCAAAGCCCGGGCAAAGATACCGCTTGTTGGCGTACAGATCGCAGCGCCAAAGCGTGAAGTGTTGTTGTGATTTGTGTTTGTTGTAGCTGTACCCTTCGTAGTGGAGCTTACGGCCACCGCGTTGGGTTTCCGAGAAATTGGCCATATATGAGCCAATAATATAAAAAATCGTAGACTAACTAAGAATTGGTATAATAAGGGGTGACCATGACCACAGTAGAATCATCGGAGAAAATTTTGAAAATTTACGCCTTTTTTACTTAAAATTGGTCCTTTTTTGAATAAATTTTCTCAAAAACTCAAAATATAGGTAAGAATAAAATAAGGACATATGTCGAAAATTAGGACAAATCTTACAAATAAGGAACATTTTACTTTGTAAGATTAGGACCCCTCCCCCAAAATAGGAACAAATCTTATAAGGACAGTAGTACGGTAGGTACACTACATAATTGTTTTTTCACCGATACATCGTACCGTACTTTTTACTTGCTTTTAGTACTGTGATTCCATAATCAGGAGAAGAAATTATATGTGCCAAAGGCAAAAATAATTGAGTAAAAAATAAAAAAATTATTATTTTAATTCTGTAATGGCTGTGTTATTATTATTATGAATTGATTGGATGGTGATGAATTGGGCAGTTTGCTTGGTGATGAGTTGGATGTGACTAATGATGAATTGGGTCTGTCTTTTTTTTTGATGAGTTGGGTTAACGCCGCTGCGGAGAGGTTAGAGAAATTTTGAGAGTGCGGAGACGCCAACCTCCAAATTCAAAATTAACGGCCATTCTTATAGCGATAGGAAGGAAATAAACAGGATGCTCGCTCAATTTCTGTACTAAATTCCAGTGTTTTTTGGTCCAGTACTTTTTCTACCCTTTAATATAAAGTTTCTACCTCTCCGATCCAATACCTTTTCTCCATTTAAATCATATTTTTAATCCGAATCCCTTTACTTTTGTGGTGATTTTTTCAACCTCGATAAGTTCAAAGGAATCTTTGTTTGGATTTATGAAACGACTGAAAAACATACGCCAATACGATTCTAAATTTAAAATGGTAACGGCGTCTTCTCCAACGCATGAATTGTTCAAGTGTCTAGTACTGTATTAAAAGCAATCAGTCGTATCAATATGCGGAGCGGTGGCAAAACACCTACATCAAAAAAAAAACACCGACACTGAAAACCGCCATCAAAAAACTTTTCTATCCCCTACTAGGCCTAAAGTATAAGAAAATAAATATATGCAGAAAAACATCCTCTATTTTTTGGCCTGGATGGTTTTTTGGATTTCCTCGAAATTTTTGGAAAATTTTCAAAAAACATGATTTTTGAATTTTCCGAAAATTTCAAAAAATTTTAAGGTTTTCAATGAAATCCAAAAAACCATTTCTATCCAAAAAATAGAGGATATTTTTCTGCATATATTTACTTTTAATACTTTTGCTTTTGACATAGTGAGGGGTAAAAAATTTTTTTGGTGGCAGTTTTCAAAGTTCGGTGTTTTTTTTTGCGTCGGGCGTTCTGCGAAGACCCGTCATGTACCGGCAGAAAACAAAACTTTCCTTTGAGACAGAGAAAAATAATTAAGTAAAAAAGGTAAATGCCAAATTTAAAAGAATTGGCATATTGGGTTTCCGCTTGTTTCATATGTCGGCAACATTTTCCTATCGAGGTTAAAAAAATCATCACATTAGTACTTATTATTTTACGACTGGAAAATTTTATTATTTTTTTATATAAAATTATTATTTTTGGACAAATACAATATATTCATATTATGATCATATTTCCAATTTTCGACAAATTCTAAGGGTTAGTAATTTTATTATTCGAATTTTTTGTTTTACAAAAATAAAAAAAATTACCTTTTACTTACTAACTTTATGCGCAGGTATTCAATCTGTCCATCCGCCGTTTCTGTGCCGACAATCTCCACCGATGCCATCCTAACAGACAGGTTATTTTTTGAAAAAAATTTTACAACCATTTTTGGTAGAAATTTTACTCTAAAATCAGCTTTAAAAACCCATTGAATTGGAATTTATTTTTCGGCTCTATGATTTTATGACGAGAAAGTTTTTTCTCTTTGAATTTTCTCTTACACTCTTTTCCCTGCATACTCTATTATTTTTATATTTCTTTCTCAATTCAGTGAAAGATTCGTCCATAAAATTTTAGGTTCAAAGCAATTCAATCGGCGCCCATTTTTCATTTTAAATTTTATATTTTTAGTTTCATATTATATTTTTTTGTATGTATAAATTTTCTAGGGTTATGCTTTTTCTTTTAAGATAGTACAATCGGCTACCGGCACCAATGTTGCCACCGAAACGTCCCCCGATCCGATCAAGAGCAGCAGATCGCCAAATCCTGATGGCCCGTCAGCGACTGTTACTGTAGCGATGGCGAGCGGCGAGTCTGACAGCAAAGCGACAACGGCGACTTATGGGTCCATCGATCCAGCGCGAGCAGTGCAACAACAACAACAGTCGCTGAAGCGGACGCGACGGCGTAGCGAGTCGCCGTTCATCAGCACAACTACAAGCGGCGGACTGAACGTCGCGGAAGGCATGGCGGAGAGGAAGGAGGAGAAGCGGAAAAGGTCGAAAAAGGACAATTTCAAGCAACAGAAAAATCGTGTTGCGACATGCGCCCCAATCGTTATAACTCGGTTCAAACTTCAAATACAACGTAGAGAAACAAGTTTAGTGTCAAAAATTGAGCCAAAAATTAGATACAAAATAAGCTTATCCAAGTTCGGTTTGATCCGTTGTGAAAAAAGTTTTGGCCAAAATACCGTAAATTTGGCCAAAACCCTCTTTTTTGGCCATAACTTTTTACCTACTGGGTCAATTTGAATGAGCATAGACCTATTTTATAGCTAATTTTTTGCTCTTTTTTTGACACCAAACTCGTTTATCTTTATGTTATATAAGTTATACCGGATGGGGCGCAAATGCCGGGGGCGCAAAAGTCGGGTAACCCAGAAAAATAACTATTGACTGAACACTGAAGAATCCGTATGACGAACTGATGAATCCCGACACATTTTAAACACTGGAACTACTCCCCCATTTAATCACCAGTGATGCAGCAAATAATCGCCATCAAAATTTTTAAAAAACAATAATTTTATGGAATGGTCCTTGCTGAAACCGGTTATTCTTTTTTCCAGGTGGCTTCGTCAACGTCGTCGATTGATCATCTACAATGTGTTCTTTGCATACCTTTGGTACATGGCTAAAAAATCCATTTAAAACTCATATAATTTATCCATTAAACCCCGAACTTTTTCTCCCTTAAGGACCTGCAACACGTTCATCTACTACGGTCTGAGTTTGTTCAGCACCAAGTTGGCAGGCAACATCTACTGGAACTTTGTGCTGGTCGGTGCCATGGAAATCCCCTCCTACATTGTGTCACCCTATCTCTTGGACAAGTGGGTTTTAGTAAAGTTTCAGAAATAGGATTGGTTCAATCCCACTATGATGCATCCCATTTCTCTCTCAAAATTTTAGATTTTTTAATATCATGATTTTTATTTAATTTCCTCAAATTTTTGAAGGCTAGGCCGCCGGTGGTTCGTGGCCCTTTCCCATTTCCTGGCCACTTGTTCCTACTGCGCGATTGTGATCAACGATCTGAGTTCGGTTTTTGCGAATTTTATGATTTATTAGTTAAAAATTTGCCTGTTTATTCCCGGTGAGAGAGGTGGGTGAAGTAAATGTAAAAACCAATCGAGATTTTAAAACTCGAAATTTTCTTCGCTAACAAAAAAAGACAGGACCGTGAAAGTTTCGGATTTTCTATTTTTCTAGGATTTCTCGGGTTCGTTCACTTGTCAGTTGTGAGATTTTCCATTATTAACGTGCAGGGCGGGTATCTTGTTAGTTTCAGGTTTTTGGGTTCAGGTTTTCCCAATTTTTCAGGTTCATCCCTCGGGTTCGGGCCCCGTTGCCCCTCTGAACTGGTCACCTTGCTCATGTGGCTTCTGGGCAAGTTCGCCATCTCCTGCTCCTTCACCTCCCTGTTCGTCTATGCCAGCGAAGTGTTCCCCACGGTCATACTTTTTTGTAAAATGAGTAAAAAATAGACCTTAAAGAACTGTTTTTTCGCATGTATGATGATAAATTTTGAAAATTTTCAATTTATATTACATATTTTTCAGGTTTCTCGCACCACAAGCATTGGGATCTGCGTGTCCACTTCGCGGATTGGCGCTTGTCTGGTTCCGATAGTGCAGAAAATTGTAAATCGCCCAATGGAAATCTTGATTTTACAACCATATTTACCAAATTTTCATATCTTTCCAAAAAAAAATTTTATTTACTTTTTTTCAAAAAGCATTATCGCAAATCAAAAAAATGGATATGCTACTCTCAGTGGCGTACCCAGGATTTTTCCATGAGGGATGGGGGGGGGTCCACACAACCAAAATGTTCAGAAAATTCAACTTTTTCTTCCTAAAGGGGGTCCAAACGCATTTTTTGATAAATTTTTAAAGAATTTCACTTTATTAGGGTTGCCAGCGGTCCCTGGAGAAATTTTTGAGAATTTGGGATCTATTTCTTAAGAAAATTGATCAATTTTTTTTTCTTCCCTCATGGGGGACGGGGGTCCACGGAATTTCATACGTTGGCTTTTATTTTTTATTTTCTCACATCATTTTTCACGTTAAAAATTTTTTAAACAGTTTTTTTAAGTTTTCCCGAACATTTTTCGTTTTTATTATATTTTTTTCAAAATTATTTTATGAATTTTTCTCTAACAGTCCCGGGAATGGCAACTCGGTTCCTTTGGCATTGCCGCCCTCCTGGCCACCTTCGTCACTTTGCTGTTGCCGGAAACCCGCAACAAATTGCTGCCCGCATCCTCAGCAGAAGTGCCAAAAAAGTCGGCAGAACTTGCGCGGCAACAAAGTGTTGTGCCAGTGCCATCTTCAACCGCAGCTTCTACTACCTGATGGATTTAGCGTCATAATAAGATGAAATTCCTAATTTTTCCCATCTCCATAAGTATAGGCCTTGAATTTTTTACAGAAATTTTACCTCAAAATTATGAAATTCCTTAGGTTTTTTTCCCGTTCGCATGAAATTTTTTTAGGACCTTGCTTTTTAGAATTTTATGATTTTTTCGGTCCTAAAATTTGATATCAAGCCAGAAAAGAGGAAGTTTTTAGTGGGATTTTCGGAATTTGAAGTTTTTCATTTAAAAAAAACTTCTGGGAATTTCAAGGTCCTAAAGGTCCAACTTGATTTTTTCACGGGATCTTAAGGATCTATTTTTCTGGTTTATATTTCCCCTTTATTCACATGAGCTATTCATCAAAATTCAAAACTTTTTGTACCCATTTTTTAAATTCATACAAAATCCCATTTATTCCTCCATTTCTTCCATGCCTTGCCTGTTTTTCATTTTTTTGCTCAAATGATGGCTGTGAAAATTTTTCTGAATTTATGCCAAATTTCTAAATAAAATTCTATTATAAGGGAAAAATCTAATAAAATTCACTAAAAATAATATTTTTCATATTTTAACTTTTTAATTGTTGTACTGATGAGCCTGCGAAATTTTGCACATTTTCATTAGGCCCTTCAAATTGCCAAATATTTTTTATGCCAAATAATGATTCATCTGTTTACATGTTATTCGGCCTTATCTGACCTTTAAAAATTAATTTCTGCATATATTTTTTGGCGAAATGTCTTCAATTAGGAAAAATTGCTCCAATATCTCCTCCCCCGATTGCGCGACATTTTCGCGGCCTTTTTCCGGCAATTTTGTGCCATAATATACAAAAATGTACATTTTTCCCGGAGATAATCCTCCAGAAAGGTCCCCTCGGGGGGATGAAGGACAGGAAACGGTGCCATCGCCGTCCAAAGGCTGTGTGCCGATGATGACGACCATGGCGCCCTTTCGCGCGGACCCCGCTTATAGCGGGGGATTAGCATCAACAACCGCCCCCCCCCTGCTGATGATACCGTAATCGCGATTCTGAGATAATACAAATTTTTTCCTGTTTTTTCTTTTCATTTTTTGCACTAAAAATTTTAAATTACCATTATCTTGATCTGAGGAAGTTAAATTTCTTGTTTTTACATTTTAAAATTTATTTTTTAATAAATTTTTTATTAAGGTAATTTTTGGAATATTTAGGAAGGTTAATATAATAGGTAGAAAAATTACAAAAAATTTAATATATTTTTAAAGGCATTATTTATTTATTATTTATTTTTGAATTTCAAAATCTTTTTTCTGCCAACAATAAAAAAATTCCAACGCAAAAGCATTAATAAAAATTTTTTTATTATTTTTTCGGACAATCTAAAGGTTTCAGTTTGCTTTGATTTTTTCGAGTTTCTAATAGAAAAATTTCGAAGGACCAAAACTGTTTCTAAAAATTTGTTTTCGGACTTGATACCCCTAAAATTTGTTTTTCGCTCCTCTGAAGGACTTTTTTTGGCAGGAATTTTTCGGTGCTAGGGCATTAAAAAAGTGCCAAATTGCAAAGGCTTGGCTGAAAACTTTTTCTAGGACTTGCCAGGCCGAAAGTATAAAAAGCAAAGTTTGTGCAGACGAGGAGGTCAAAAAATCGAAAATTTCCCGTCCGGTTTTTGGCCGAATTTCAAAAAATTAAAAATATCTTGAGATAGAGCATAAAATTCTGCACAACTTTGCTTTTTATACTTTTGGCCTTGCTTACTTCAAAAAATTTTCGGCCAAGCCTTTGCATTTGCCATTTTTTTTAAACGTCCTAGCACCAATTTTTCTTTTGTAGTTTTTGCATTTTCAAAAATGAGAAAACCCTACAGTAGGCTGACTCATGAGGCCGAAGATGATTTTTTTGCTTCGGCGAAAAACCCATTTTTGGCACAAAAACCTTTTGATTTTTCGCGTCAAATGGCCTTTTCCGATGAGCAATAAAGGGATTCGCCAATTAATCCCTCGGAAAATTCCAAATTTGGCACCCGAAAATACAAAAATNNATTTGGCCAATTATCGAAAGGTTCCGCGAGGACGACGAAAGTTCGCGGTTGTCACATTTTGTCGTCCAATTTTGTACACCAAATACCATACATACCAGTCTCCTAACTAGCTGACAAGAACGGAGGGGCGATTTCATCATCACACGTGTCCCTCTCCCTATGTGCGTCAATGGTTTTTTGAATGAAATTTTTCGAATTTACAAAAAAATTTTTTTAGGTCACTCGGTAGACTCTAGGTTCATTAGCCAACAGGACAATGGCACTAGTTCAGTGTGTGGCGCCCTCAAATTTATTATTGACTTTATATTTTTAACAAAAATTATAATTTATTAGTTGCGAAAAATCAGAGGCACGCGAAAATTTTGAAAAATCGTGACTTATGAAAATTTAGAGTGTGTTATTGATAATTTTGGATTATCTTTACAGATTTTATGATTTCGAGTCAACTTTACAGAGTCCTAAAAGTTTAGGCCCATCATATAAAAAATTTTATGGCGAAACAGCGATAAAATCTTAGATAGGGGGTCTTTCCCAAAATTTTCATTTTCCTTTCCAAAAACCTTGAAAATTTTCTCTTTAAACTGAGCTTTTGGCACATTTTCGCGTCCACACGCCAATGGTCCCATGATTTCCGAGAAAAGGCCCATTAAAGGATAATCTTTCGAAATCCCTCTCCGATTTTGAAATACCAAAATGGTTGGTGGAAATGCGCGAATTCGGAGTTTTTCGACTGAAAAGCTCAAAAAATAAATTTTCAAGGGTTTTTTTTGGTGGAAAATTGACCCAAAATTCAAAGTTCGAATAGATGCTACAAAAACAGCTTTAAAGTTTGTATAAACTATAAATACGTGATTTTTTTGCCAAAATTAGGTATTTAAAATTCCCGAAATAAAAGTTTAAAATTTTTGTATAAAAATCCATTTCTAAACAGGAGTTTTTGCGGGAAAAAAGTTCCTACGGGATAGGTTTAAAAAAATGAAAAATTATGCTCATAGAAATTTCAATTTTACCATTTATTTTTAAATCTCCGCCTAAAGGGTACGAATCCAATGTTTTCCAAAAAGCTAACCCCCTTACAATTCCTGCAGAAATGTCCTCCTCCCAGGACACGTCAAAAACAAAATTACTTCCTCTCTCTGTACTAGATTGTCTTCTTGGTACGATTCTGGCAATTGTACCAAGTACATACGTAAGACGGGGGATTATCAGCGGCGGGAAAGCCCCCCAATCCATTGTTTTGGCGGCGCCATTATTCTGCCGATGGATGCCCTTTCCGCTGTTGTTGGCACGACGGGGCAAACATGATGGCCCGGTACCAAAGTACATAACCATTAAAGGGCGGACGATCTGGCAAGTTAAGCAACGGTGTTGTTTAGGACACAAGTTCGATTCCCCCAGTCGGGGATAATTTTTGGACCATGAAATATGGCATCCGATCTGGTACATAAGTTAGTAATTGTGCAGTCTAGGACATTCTTTTTTGAAATATATTCACTTCTCTCAACCGTCCGATCTGGCAAGTTAAGCAACGTTGGTTCAATTCCCTCTGGATGCTTTTTATTTTAAACGTCCGATCTGGCAAGTTAAGCAACGGTGCCGTTTAGGGCACAAGTTCGATTCTCTCGAGTGGATGATCTTTTTCGATCATCGAATATGGCGTCCGATCTGACAAGTTAAGCATCGTTGGTTCAATTCCCGTTGGATTTTTCAGAATTTCACCTAACAAAATCATAAATCTCTGCAAGAAAATGGCTCGCCAAGTTCCCAAATTATTTATGTGTCCATTTCCATTTTTGGCCCTCCACTTGGCCCTAAATTTATAGATCGCGTGTGTTTGGCCATAAATATTTTGCCGCCTTCTTCCACCCCCGCCAAAAGTCCATTATTGAGCCATGATTAATCAGTTTCCGTCCGTCCACCTTTGGGTCCAAAAAAGGTTCCTGGTTGATTATTGGCCAAATAAAAATAAATCCCCATTGAGGAATCGAACTTGTGCCAAAAAATTAGCGTTGCCTAACTTGCCAGATCGGACGGCCCTATATTGCTTTGCAATTTCTTTTACCTGGAAAATATTCATTTTCAAAAAAATTCCACCACCAAAATATACGGTAACCCTTCGGTATGACGTTTTATTATCTTCGTTTCTACCGTACCCAAATTACCGTATTAACCATTTCTTGCTACCATCATCTCCCAATCCTATGGATATTTATTTTTGGACCATTTTTTCCATTTTCATAGGCTGGATTTCGTGCCAAAAATTTCTTAGATTTTATTATTTTTTAAATTTTCAGCTTTAAGCAGCTTTGACTGCCTCGTGACCCATGATTATAAATTTCCACAAATTTGGCCTTTTCGCGTCGGAATACTGTAACCATTTTTATAATCATACGTGTTGTAAACTATTCGCGTCATTATCCCTTTGTTCTCCGATGCCTTAAAACGGATGAATGAGTCCGAAAGGTCCAAATTATTTTTTACGGGTTTCTTTCCCCTTTCACCCTTTTAATCCTTCGAAATTATAAACACAACGTCAGAACAAAAATTCTCTAATGGCACCCCATTTTAAGGGCAAAAATGGGTACAAAAAACACACTTTTTTTCGAATTCTCTGGGGTTCCCATGTGCTTTTGGCCTCAAAATTGTAGAAAAACGCAGATTTTTCATATTTTTTTGGCCAATTTTTTTAATAATACAATTTTTTAAACATGGCTAACCATTATCAGGCTTGAAAACACACTTTCGTTCCAATTTTTTTTCAGTTTCTTATTTTTTTTGGACCAAAATTGTTTGCACAAATTTTCTAATTTCCTGCCCTACCAGACCCTAAACTTTTGAGGCCTATGATTTTTGATTTTCATAGGCTTTCAGATCCGATGCTAGGGCACTAAAAAAAGTTCCAAATGCAATTATTTGGCCGAAAACTTTTTTAAAGACTTGCTAGGCCGAAAGTATAAAAGGCAAATTGTGCAAAATATTGTGCTTTATTTTCTGGTATTTTTAATTTTTCGACCCTAAAAACCCTATTTTTCGGTATTTCGGGAAAATTTCGAACTTTTTGTTCGAATTTTGAAAAATTAAAAATACCAGCAGATTGGCTTTTTATACTCTCGGGCTTAGCAAGTCTTAAAAAAAGTTTTCGGCCAAAAAATTGCATTTGACACAATTTTTTAACGTCCTAGTACTTTCAGATCCAACCCTCTTTCCAAGACCCAAACTTTTGAGCCAGGGGCCGATTTTCTCAGAAAATCCCCTTGATTTTGGCCTTGTCCCAAGCAGCTGAAAACCCTTCCCTTTTGGTTCCCGATTTTGCGGAACATTTTTGCCAAACAGCGAAATGCCATCGGGCATATCAAATTAAGGGAGGGGGTGGTGCCATTCTTATAGAAAAAAACTTTCAGAAAGTGCCCGATTCGCGGAAAAAGTTCAGGTCTGTCCTTAACTTTTTGCCTCCAATTAGCAGAAGGGCAACGGCAAAAGGTGTTTGCGTTGTTTTTCAGGCCAAATTTGCCCGTTTCCCAGGTAAACATCTGTGTGTCCCTCTTATGAGGGATTTTTCCGCATGGAAAGGTACAGATTTAAAAAATCGGAATTTAGAAGGCCTGTTTTTCCCGAAAAAAATAAAAAGTACGATCCATTCACCTTATTAGGAGTGCCGGGGTAAGGGTTTAGAGGGTCAAAGTTTGGGGTTCAAAAATCACAGTGAGGGCATTTTGTGTGGATTTAGCAAGAAAATCGGGGAGAAGTTTTCAGGGCTGTTTTCCCAAAAATTGTAGTGTTTAAAAATTGGAATCGGATATGCCTTTTGCCCAAAATTCGGGATTCCAAAAATCTCGAGGTTCGAAACTGTCTTCTACATCCATCCTCGCAAATTCGAACCCCCCTAAATAATCGGCAGGGGTCAACGAAAAATCGGGATCGGAAACTGGAATCAAAAAAATTTAGGCTTGAAAATTCGGGGATTGTCTCCTCGCCGATCACCACCTCCGTAAAAAATAATTCTGAGTCGAAGAGTCGAGTCCAATTCCAAGCCCCGAATTCCTTCTCTCCCCAAAAAATCCGGAGATAATTCCAAAAAACCGGGTTTATCTCCCCGAAAAATCAATCCGGGGTTGAAGTATCGGGGGGTAACCATCAGCTCCTCCCCAATTCCAGGTGAGAAATTCGGGAATATCGGGGTCGGGGAATCCGTCCCCGGTTTTGGCTACTGTATTTCTCCAGTTTTCTTCCATCAAGGTATCCACTCCCCCGTGGTGTTGTTGTTGTTGTTATTCGACATCAATTAATTGATAAATAATAAATAATTGATGTTCAAAGAACTCGATTAGCACCCGCAAAACCGGGGACAAAGACCATCAATCATACAACCAGGCCACTGTGCTAAAAGTCTAAAAATGAGGGATATATATATATAAGAGAGAACACATTTTTAAATTAAAAAAAACACTTTTTATGTGCTATTTTGCAAGAAGGATTTCGCTTCAAAAGATCATAGAAAAGTCCATTTCTATCGAGAGACTATTTTAATTTTAGTTAAATTTCAAAAAATTTCAAATGCCTTGGATTTTTAAATTTTAATCCTAAAGGCTTATTTTTTAAATAATTTTTATTTATTAAATTTTAAAATGTTTATTTTATTATTTATTAATACTTTTTAGGCATTTCGTGTTCTCTCTTATATATATATACATAATATCCCTCATTTTTAGACTTTTAGCACAGTGGCAGGGCACCTCATACAATCATACAACAGGTGCTGGGTCGTTTTGTAAAAAATATCAAGTTCCCCCAAAAACTTTTTTGTCCATACTTGTTAAGGCCAAAACCTCCAGCGACAAAGTTATGCAGAATTTTATGCTCTATCTTTTGGTATTTTTATTTTTCCGAAGTTCGAACAAAAATTCAAAAAATCGAAAAAGAGGATATTTCACGAAAAATTAGAACTTTTTGTTCGAATTTCGAAAAACTAAAATACCAAAAGATAGAGCATAAAATTCTGTCTAACAATTCTTAACAAAAAAGATTTTTGGGGAACATAAAATATTGGGTTTTGATATTTTCTTACAAAACGACATAGCACCATACAACACACACACCCTATGGGGAAGGTTGTTTTTCGACATCCAACCACCTTAATAGGGCGGCGTGCCGACTTTTGCAGACGAGTTTTACCCGGCTTGAAGACCGAAAACTCATCAGAAAATCTATATGAATAGAGGGGAAATAAAACAGAAAAATTAAGACTTAAGCTATACGAACAATTGAAAATCGAAAAACCATCAGAAACTTAATCAAAAATCATCATCTTAATTTTCAAAATAATAAAGGAGATCTTTCGAAAACGAGTTGCCCTTTTTATACATATTCCCTTAAATTTTCATTTATATATTTTTTTCATTTATTTATTGACTGATGAGTGAGTAGCCCTCGGAAAGAGGCAAAAAATTTTTTTTGAAATATTAATTTTCTTTTTTAGTTTGCCTATTTTAAATATATGCGTATTTTTTTCTCTAATAATTGGTCTGCAAAAGTCGAATCTGCAAAAGTCGAATCTGCAAAAGTCGTACCACGAATAGGGCAGAATTTTGCAACGAAAACATGCGAATAACAATAACAACAACAATAACAATGTGTTCATTCTTGGCAAAATGCCCATGATTATTGCATTACAAGTGCACAAATATTTTCTTGCTACATATTAAATGTTCTAGTATGTATTGTCGTACATTTAGGAGTCCAAAAATGTCCCCCATTTTCTTGGCAAAAACATCCTATCGGCACATTTTTGGGGTCAACGCAAAACATCCCCGGACAAAACATCCCCACGCAGAATATCCCCACGCAAAATATCCCCAATACAAAAGACAAAACATCTACAAAAGAATTTTTATGTACATGCCTCGAAAAATTTCCACAGGCCTGATTTCACAGACCTCGAAGTTCAAAAAATTATAAGGCCATGTCTCGGATTTTTTTCAAAAAAATTCACAAGTCTTGGTTTTTTAAAATTTCCAAAAATTTTATTAGACCTTGGATTTCAAAAAAATCACAGCCAGATTTTCAAAAACTTCATAGACCCTTGGATTTTTCCAAAATTTCTTAGCCCCAGGTTTTTTCAAAAAATTTCACAGGCCTTGTATTTCCAAATAAAATTCGCAGGACTTAGTTTTTCAAAAATTTTTCATATGTTTTGGTTTTTAAAAAATTTCCAATAATTTTATTAGACCTTGGATTTTTCAAAAAATTTCATAGTCCTCAAGATTTTCGAGATTTTTATATTTGAAGATGTTTTGTCATTTGGGATATTTCGTTTCTGAAGTTGGGGATATTCTGCATGGGGATGTTTTGCGTGGGGATGTTCTGTCACTACGCCACCTTTTTTATCTATTGAAAATCTTACCAAGAATCTCTTTAAAATCTTGCCAAGATTCTTATTATGTAAAAAGCTTACCAAGATTTTAGAACCATTTTGGGGGTCAGGTCCCAAGATCCCAGGACCGAAGATCCCAAAAACTTCCCTTCATTCAAAAACTTTTTTTAAATATTGCTGGGCCACAACTATAAAAAGCAGAAAGTGTAGAATTTTAAGACCTCACCTTTGGCCTTTTTAGTTTTTCGAATTTCCCCGAATTTCCTTGGAAATTTTTGAAATTTTAAAAAAATATCGATTTTTTGCATTTTTTTCGAAAATTTCAAAAATTTCAAAATTTTTCAGGGAAATTCGAAAAACCAAAAAGGCCAACAGCGGGGCCTTAAAATTCTACACCTTTCTGCTTTTTATAGTTTTGGCCTAGCAATGTTTAAAAAAAGTTTTTGAATGAAGGGAAGTTTTTGGGATC
Source organism: Rotylenchulus reniformis (assembly GCA_001026735.1). Lineage (NCBI taxonomy): Eukaryota > Metazoa > Nematoda > Chromadorea > Rhabditida > Hoplolaimidae > Rotylenchulus > Rotylenchulus reniformis. Next base: position 168,128 of record LDKF01000184.1, on the reverse strand, counting down.
TTCGGTCCTGGGATCTTGGGACCTGACCCCATCCAGTCTTGTTGTTATTTTCTAAACAGAAAATCATGTTATTACCTTATTACAGTACGCCTTCCTCTGTTTTCCCCTGTCAAAGTACTGTATCTCATGCGCATGTACGAAAACAGTTTCTTGTCAAGATTCCGACCAAAAACATGTCCATCCATATAAGTCCTTAGTACATATTACACCTGCTCCATAATACCATTTTCTGCAATTATAGAAAATTCTGACATCAGGTTTCTTGGTAAAATACCCATTTTGGACCTTAAAAACAATTTTTTTTCTTGGCCAAGAACACCAAAAATACTTATGTTTTATTGGCAAGAAAGAGACACTTTTCTGGCGCAAAAAATACCTTTTGGACCCCAAAGACACCTTGCCGCCCCCTAATTTTATTTGCGTCAATTGGGAACCATTTCTTGTTGCTTTATCATTGACATAATTTTTGGAAAGTTTGGCCAAATTTACTAAAACCTTAGGGCCAAATTTGCCTTTTTTGATCTATTTTTTTTCTTCATCAGGACTCCTACCAAAAACATCAACCCATTTGGACCCGAATATTGGCAAAAATTCGCCAAATTTCAAGTAAAATGTCATTTTTGGGTTAAAGGACCATTTTAAGGGTCAAAAATTCATTGTTTTCACCAAAATGGCAATTTTTTGAAGCTAAAATGTCAATCATCAATCTTAAAGATTTATTCGGGTGTATGGTCATATTATCCGTCAAAAATGAATTTTTTTTTTGGAATCTTTGTCAATTAAAAAACCAAATTTCGAAGGTTTCCTGCCCAAAACAACTACTTTTGGGCTCGAAAATGGCCATAAAACCCGGTTTATGATGTTTGCAAAAAGTTTAAAAAAGTTTTTAGACCAATTACGGACCAAACTTCAGGTTTCTCCTCAAAAACCATTTTCAAACCCGATTTTTGGCCAAATTGGCCAACTTTCGATGGGTGTCCAAGCAGAACAATCACTTTAGGACTCGATAATTGCCGCAAAACCCCGGTTGGTTTATGAGTTTTGTAAAAAGGTCATAACCGGGGACCGGGGACCGGAGGCCGGTATTATCTGACAAAACAACATGTTTTTGTGGCCATTTTTGGTGCTTTCACCGACCCCTCCGGGGACGGGGAGTCCATTTTGGTTTTCTGATGTGTTGCCACTTTTCTTTGTCACATTTGTCATCTTTGCAGGGGGATACGGTAGATGGATGGCCAACTTTTTTTGGATTTAATGTAGCCATTTTAAGGGCCAAAAGGGTACAATTTTTCATAGGTTTCACAAGCAAAAATGACACACCATTTTGGGGACCAAAAATGACAACAAACCATATTAAGGACCCAAGCTACGATATTTTCAATGGCCAACTCAAAAAAATAAATGTCGAAATTTTTCCGATGAGTCGAATAAATGCCTAAAATGCCCTCTGAAAAATCTTTAAAAACATTTCAAAATTCGGAAATTTTCTCTCTAATTCAAAAAGCCTAAAAACCTGTGCCTAATTCCGAAAAAATTTCAAAAAACTTTTGAAATAGAGAGAAAATTTCCGAATTTTGAAATGTTTTTAAAGATTTTTCAGAGGGCATTTTACTTCATACATGAGTTAGAAAAGCAGGAAAAATCCATGCCAATTGCTGATGGGATTTTTGAACTCATATTGCATTTTTTGGATCCGAATTTCCGGCGAATTTTTTAAAATATATGTATTTTAAGAGGCCGAAAACCACAATTCAATGCTTTCTTGAATTTCGAAAATTTGTTACATTTTTTGTTCAAAATTCATTGCGAAAAAGCCCAAAATTCCATTTTGGATTCCCAATTTTCGAAATTCCGACGTATTAGTCTGTGAAAATTGCAAATTTTAGCCGCTAAAATTACAATTTTCTTATCGTTTCTCCGCTGTGAAATGCTTCAAAATCGGCGGGTCCGTCCTCCGATCGGTGTTGCTGATCAGAGCAGAACCATCCCCATCGGGTGCAAATAATTTGTGTCACCAAAATAGCCTTATCAAATGGGGACTTTGGTCCATCGGTCGGCTCCATGAAACTGTCAATTATAGACCCCGAGGACCCCCGTAAAGCTGTCCAAAATTTGGAGAGCTTTTGGGGAAATGGGAGCCAACGATGCTTAACTTCTACCAAATTGGACACATTTTGCTGATTTTCCTTTTTTGGGAATTTTATTCCCATTTTTTGACCCTTAGAGAACCGAACCAGCTTTGCCTAATTGGCCATTTCGGAAATATTTGATAAACTTTATGTTTTATGGGAAATCCCAGGATACCCAGCAAAAATAAATTAATTTTTCCTTACGGTTCCGAACCAGCGCTGCTTAACTTGACAGATCGGATAGAATGGAATCCAATTTTTTTTGGAAACACAGAAACCTTCTCTACCCGAGCTCCCTATTTATCTTTCCAAATTCGGTAGAATGATAAAATCCAATTTTTGTAGGAAATTCATGATTACATATTTGAACAATTTTCTCCTACCCATATCTACCCAAGAGCGTCCGATCTGGCAACTTGCGCAACGCTGGTTCGAATCCCATTACTATGGCGGCAAATTTATTTTTTATTTTTTGATCGTCCGAGCTGACAAGTCGCGCAATCTGGTTCGAATCCACTATGACAAATTCCTTTTTATTTTATTTTTAAAGCTTTTTTTATATTAAAGGATATTTCCATCCTGCCCGTCATACACTCAAAGAAAATTGAGGAAGAGAGCGTCCGATCTGGCAAGTTGGGCAACGCTGGTTCAATTCCATTAGCGGTTTCGCAATTTTTTCCCTGAATTCCACCCCCCCTCCCCCGGTCCCCCGGTGATTGTTTTTCTCATGCTCTCCCCTATAGAAGCCATAAAAGATTGTCATTATCATCACAGAAAATGCTGAATTTACACAATTATTTGGACCCTGAACTCTGTCCATGTCAATAGTCATCGCTGAAACCCTGAATGTCGGATTTTATTAGGCCAAAGCCCTCAGCCTTTCAAACCTTTCAAAAAATTTCAAAAAAAATTTCGATTTTATGAGGCTAGGAAAAACTGTATTTCTTATTTTCCATAGTCCGAAAAATCTAACAAGTTTCCTCTTTTTCTGGTTCATAACCATGAAAAAGAGTTTCGAGGGGTCCGATGGAATTTTGCCAACCAGGAAAAAATCGAATCGTTGAATTGGCCCAATGTTTTTGGACCCTACCCCTCTCCTCCTGCTCCCCCTCAGCAGGGGTTCCTGGCGGTGACAGTCCTTGTCCACTTCCTTCTCTCGGAAAATTTGTCTTCCCCCCCCTCCGACCATGGTCCACCACCTTCTTCCACCTGTCGCCGCTGTTTGCGCGTGTGTTTGTTGTGCAAACATAACACACGGGGGACACAAGAGGGCCAAGGTCGGCGGGAAAATGTTTTCAAAAATTTTTTCCGGACCTCATAAAACGAAAAATGATAGGAAAATTTGGAATTTCATGTTTAACCTCATGAAAACCGGAAAACTTGATGTTCAGGCCCATGGAACTTGAAAAAATGGAACTTGAGAAAATGGAACTTCGAATTATTGGAGCTAGGAAAATAAAATTTCGCCCTTTAAACCTAAAGGGTTATCGAAATTCCATAAATGTTGGAATTTTGAAATTTCAGACTATGGTAGGTAGAAAAAACTAGGCATATTGGGATCTTAAGAAATCTCCAAAGGCTTAGACAATAGTTTAGGAATTAAAAAAGGATCCTCTACACCTAACAACTATCAAAATTCCATAGAATATGGATTCTAAAAACGAAAAAATCAATTTCCCGCATTATGTATGATAGCCTGGTAACCCAGTGGAAAGAAAATCTAAAATTTCTGGCTCTAAGCCTGAAATCAGAAATTCAAGCCTAGAATTTTAAAAATCGAAATTTCATGCTTATGGATATGGATCATGCGAAATCGAAAATCGGAGACCTTTGGACCAAAAATCTTGTTGTCTGTTCACTTGGCCACTTGTACCTATTTGGTGGGCATCTCAAATTCCCTTGCCCTTTCTCCCTGTTTTTGAGTCCAAAAGCAAACAATTGCGTGTTGTTGTTATTGTTGTTTTTGTGGTTTTTGTTGATGTTTTCGCGTCGAAAAATTCCGAGCCGAGCACGTCCTGACACCACTTCTGGATTTTCGGATAGGGTACAAAAATCAGGGACTACTAGCCAGACGGTCAGAGACAAAACACCAAAAACACACACTATTTCTCGTTTTCTTGTCGCTTCCCGTGTGCAATGTTTGCTTAACGCTCTCCGATCACCTTTGATCGGGCGGCGGCGCTGGAAGTGTCTTCCGCCGCCGCCGCGATCACGACTTGACCCTGATCCATCAGCGGAGATGAAAGCACACGGAACCAAAACGCGTTGTGCGTCAACCCCGCATTACGCAATTTTGGGGGGTTGCGCACAACTTACCTGTTTGTGATACTTGTAAAAACGCAACTTATTATACAAGCGCAACTTCCACAAAGGCTATCCGAACTCCAAAATTACAACAGCTATGTATATGCAATCGCAACTTATAATGAAATAGAAGCGCGACTCATGCAATCGCAACTTTCGAAGCGCTCAATCGTTAAGGAGCAGCTCTATAGAACACAACTTTTTTTATCGTACAATCTCGGAAGCGCAACTTATAAAACGCAACTTCAAAAGCACAATTTTCCCAAACTCAATAATCTTTCATGAAGAAATCGAAGCATGACTCCTATTCACAAAGTGCAACCTGCAAGTGCAACTTCCCAGAGCAAATTCTGCAATTTTTCACAGTGCATCCCATAAATGCGGCCACTGCAACTTTCAACGACTTTTAAAAACCTAATTCCGAACATAACCTTTCCAACAGTGATTGCGCAACTGATTGATGTTCTCTAAAATGCCATAACAAAAAACAAAAACAACATCCCAAAATCCTTGGCCCGGGGACCACCATGAAGGGGGTCATCTGATCCCCGAAAACGCATGTTTTCCGTGTGGCCAAAAATGGCATTTTTGGCCCCTCTTGGCCCCTTCTTGGGTGGTGTTTTTCAGTGCCAGCCCCTGCCCCCTGTCCCTGCTGGCCCCTCCCTGCCTGTTTTCCCCCGAAATTTTTATTTTTTGTTTGTTCAGCCCGTGGTGATCCCTCTTCGCCCCTCCTCCTCCTCCCATTCTTCTTTCTCCTCACAATTTTGTCATTTTTTCAGTGTCATCGCACTTGGCCCCTCTCTTCTCCCTGGGACCTCCAATTTTTTTCAATGTTTTTTATTCGTTTATGACCCAAATATTTGCAAAATTTAAGCTTTGAACCTCGGAAAACCTTTGAAAGAATTACAATTAATGAATTTCAGGGTTTGAACTTAAGTAAAATCAGAATTTCCCAAAATTTGAACCTGATTATTTCCCTAATTCCCAATAATTTAGATTTTTTTCTCCTAAAATTTAGATATTTTATGAACCTGTAAAGCAAAATTTTTCAAAAATAGATTCTCTGACCCAAGAATGTGAGATTTACCTAAAATTTTATCCATTAGGAGTCTGGATAGAAAACTTATCAGAAACCCTAGAAAATCGAAATTTCCTAAAGTTCGGACTTAGTTGTCATTGAAAATTGAAAAATTGAATTTTGACAGACTTGAACAGGATTTATAACCGCTCAGAAATGGCATTTAGGTACTGTATTTTAAAGATTTGGGCCTAAAGAATTCTCAGAATTTCTAGGTCTAACTTGGAAAACGAACGTTTGGCCGTCCGATCTGGCAAGTTAAGCAACGCTGGTTGGCTGCCAAGGATAGGATAAATTGCAAATTGGGTTCCAAAATAGTTCAACTTTGCTGTCCCGGAACCCTTTCAATCCGCCATTTTCCTCGGTGTATTAATCCGGAAAATCGGGGAAAATTCCGAAAATAACATTTTGGCGCGATAATCTGAAAAAATCCAGAAAATCTTCTTCTCAACACAGGAGCACTTTGGACATTTCCAGAAAGGGGCAGCAATCTGGCTAATTTGCTCTGGGAACCACAAAAAATCCCAAAATAGTCTATAGAAATTAAAACCAGCGTTGCTAAACTTGCCAGATCGGACGCTGGAAATTTATTTTATCCCAATGGATCCGAACCAGCATTGCTTAACTTACCAGATCGGACGCTGGAAATTTATTTTATCCCAATGGATCCGAACCAGCATTGCTTAACTTACCAGATCGGACGCTGGAAATTTATTTTATCCCAATGGATCCGAACCAGCATTGCTTGACTTGCCAGTTCGGACACGGAAATAAATTTTAGGATTTTTTTCGCAGGACATCCAATCGCGCAAATGTACATCGCAAATGGAATAACAATTTTTATCCTTAAATCCATCCGGTATAGTATGGCATAAGCCATTTGCTAAAAGCACACACTCTCATATGGAGTATGGAGTGTCCGATTCGCTGGTTCAATCCCGTTTGTTCGCCTGACATTTTCCTATTTTTTTGAACTCAAGACCTATAGAGGAAGCGTCCGATCTGCCAAGTTGCGCAACGCTGGTTCGACCTCGTTCGCGTATACTTTTTTAAATTTCGGATGTTCCAATTGCAAACTTGCGCAATTTGGTTCAACTCCTTTTCGAATGGATTTTTTTAGCATTTCCGAATCTCATCGGATCTAGTCCGATCTGCAAAGTTGCGCATCACTGGTTCGATTCTGGTTATACGCTGCATTTTCCAAATCTTTCTACATCCAGATCCCGTTGTAGTTCAAGTTTCTCATAACCGGGCGCGTCAGGTCTGCAAGGTTGCGCGCAACGCCCGGCTCGGATTTCACGGGTGTTTTCCCGACTTTGACAAAAAATTTTGGGGTTGTTTTTGGTGCCAGCCGGGACCCTTCCCGTCTTGGGCGGGTTTTGTTTGCCTTTCCGCATCTGCTCCGGGCGGAGATCATTTCCGCGGTCCGTGAATTGGGGACAGCCGGTACCGGGGCGGGATCCGTCGCCGCCGATCGGACCCTCCTCCTCCACCTCCTAGGGGCCATGGTCTCGTTGTCGTCGTCGTCGTTGCCCAAACATTGCATTTTTGTGCTGCCAAAGCACTTTTTCGACCCCGCCGACCCCTCTGATAATGGGCCTGTTTTTCAACAATAATATGTGTAATAAATTGGACCCAGAATCGGAGAGGAGGTCGTCTACATCTCCCGAAAAGCGTCCGATATGGCAAGTTACGCAACGCTGGTTCAATTCCTCCCTGGATTTTTGAGTGGCCACTAGCCGCCCAAGAGAATTTTTCCTGTAAAAAGATCCCGAATACCCCCACTGGTGTTATTCATTAGAATCCGATCTGCAAAGTTAAGCAACGCTGGTTCAATTCCTCCCCGATTTATAAGCATTTAGAATGATCACTAATCTTCCGAAAGGTAGGAAGACTTTTTGCTGTGAATGGGCCCCAATATCCGCTTTGATACCACTCAGCGTCCGATCTGTAAAGTTGATTTTTAAGTATTTTAAAGCGGCTATTAAGCTATCCAAAATAGGGAGTTTTCCTGTGAATGGAACCCGAATATCCTTGGGGTCATCAGCGTCCGATCTGCAAAGTTAAGCAACGCTGGTTCAATTCCTCCTGGATTTTTAAGTATTTTAAACTGGCCATTAATCTGTCCAAAATAGGGATTTTTCCTGTGAACGGAACCCCCGAATATTCTTGGGGTCATCAGCGTCCGATCTGCAAAGTTAAGCAACGCTGGTTCAATTCCTCCCGGATTTTTAAGTATTTTAAACTGGCCATTAA